>JAGKTI010007488.1:11795-36717 GCA_018397915.1 Birgus latro
TATGTATATATGTATATATGTATGTGTGTATGTTTTACCACATGCAATACTCCTAACATGTTTTTTTCTGTTGTTTTTTGAGATGTGAGTGTAGTGTGAACAAGTATTATGTTTGCATTGTATGATACTTCCAATTTCATTTTCACAAAGTGAAATATGTCCATTCAAGTATTTCCACTAATTCTCCTCCTCTTCATCATCATCATCATCAGAGCACTTATCAGGAACTAAAACTGAGCCTGTCCTTGGGTTTTCACAAGTTTCATTTGCAAAGCAGGCACACCTGTCTGTACATGGCAGGTCGTTATTCCAAAAGGCGTAGTTTTCTCAGCGGCATGCGGATTTCTTGCAGTGACGGAGTGTCATTTCCAGAAGACACTCAGGTGCTGGAGCTTTTGTCATGAGGACAGGATGTAGGCAGCCATCCTTAACTCATCATCCATGTTGATCAGTTGGTGGCAGATTCTGCATTGGTTCCAGTGCCTTCTTCCATATATGGGCCTGGTAGTTTGCACATTTGATGTGCTGGAGCAAGCTGACCGAGACATGCCATCATGGCTTGGACGTTCTTCCTGACTGTGTATACAGTGCTGAACTCTGTTGGAGAAGCATCAATCGTGGGACAGTAGCCAATATTTGTGCAAGTTGGTGTCTGGAGGTGAATTATAGCATTGATGTTGCTCCATCCAGGCACCTTCTGTTTCTCTGTGCAGATGAGATCTACTTCAAACACTTCACTGGAGTCATTCTCAATATGGCCCAAGCAAGAACCATGTTACATGATGCTGAATGGAGATCTTCATTGATCTGGAACCATTTGGTGTTGATCTTCTTCAGGAACTTGGTCAGGGCAGGCTTTTTTCCATGTGCACTAAACTGTCTTAGAGGCTGGCAAATCACGGTTGATTCAAGTGGCTGCATTCTCCTTGAGTGGTCTTCAACCACATTTGGCTTGGGGGCAGGTCCATAACTTCCATGCTGGAATAGAACAAATGTGGTGGCATGAGTTGTATTCTTGCCATCTAGTGTATCTTCATTGAGGTCATTGTTGTCTTCAGCCACCTGAACGAACACACCTGGGACAATGTTCGAATGTGTCACCACTCTGTAGACCAGGACCAGCAAGACTGGTATCCATTGCCTCTATCTCTTCATAAGCTTCACAGTGGCCCATTCTGCTGAGGATGGTGATCAGTTGTCTTGACCTTGTCAGGTGATGAACTGCCATTTCCAATTCCACGTGCTTGGGCATTTTGATTCTAGCATGAGATACACAGTAAACAACATCTTGAGCGAGCATAAGAACACATCTTTCGTCTGCCTGATTTCCGCATACTGGTGAAGAAATGTCATCTTGGTCATCTTCGTGTGGTTTGGCAGTTACCCAGCGAAGCAGCCAGTACAGACTGTCTGGTATCACAGACTTTGCTTTTGTCAGAGAAAGATCTGAGATGTCAGGTGGGTGAAATGATATGCCTTGACACTCACTGACTTCTGATTTGATTAGCTTGGCAGTATGGTACAGCTGCTTCATTTTGTCTGTGTCAGAATCTCTCATAGTTGGGGCCTGTTTCCTATGTGGTCCTCCCACAGATGAGATGTTCAGTTTGAAGGCACAATTAATGACATCTTGGAGGGATACAGAGCTTGAGTAATGCTGCTTTTTTGCGGTCATAAGGCTTGTGGAAAATAACACAGTCTCCAAAATGATGCTTCAATCGCATTGATTCGTTGCGTAATATAACCGTCAACTGTCTTCACCCCCTTTCCACGCAGATGATCTCTGTATTTGTCCTACAACTTTGACATATCTTATGCCTTTCCATTCATCAGGTCACCAAAGATCTCTTCTATCAGGTCTCAGAAAGCTATATCAAATGCAGATTCATCTTTTTCTTCATTGACTCCACTGACATTCAAGTTTGTCTAGCTCACATAGGAGGCATGACAAGTGCAATGATACCTGGCCTCAGCAGCAGTCAAGTTACTGTCGACAGTACTAATTAATCCAAGCCTGTCCTGATCACCCTTTGATACTGTTACTTTCATTAATGTTTAACATGCCTGAAAGGTGCTAACCATTATCAAATCCTTTGCTTTCTTGTGTGTTTTCTTTTTGCAAAAGAAACATAAAGACCAGTCAGTGGCAGATGACTGGGGTCGCGATACCCTGGATGTGGATGTATCTGCAATACTCTTATCAGACGGTCTGCTTTTGACAGAGGCTTTCACAGATTTCTTCTTGCACACGTATCGGAGATTTTCTAAGCTGGTGCATGTTTCATAGCAGTTCGAGTGCCACTGAACATCAGCAGTGGAAAGCGTGCCAAGATCTGGTTTCAAACGTTCATAAACATCATCCTGCCTGAATTCAAGTGCTTCAACAATTGACTGAATAGACATTACTGTGGGTCTCCTAAGCATTTCAGTGGAGTCCAGTTGACAAATAATGCACTTGTCAAAGTCTGTGAGTCTCCTTCATTTTGTAGGCAACAGGTCCAACAATTCCTGGTTCTCTTCACAAGCCATGGTGTTCTTTCACAGTCTGAAATACAAATAATAGAGGATTTACCGAGTCAGTCACATGCTTAATCGCCACAACAACAAAACAAAAGTCTGTAGACGGAAGTAAAGCTATAGTCCAGGAGCAGAAACCAAGAAAATTTAAGTTCGTTCAATATACCCTACAGAAAAGGTTTGACTTGACAGGGTGGTAGATAAAACTCACTGTACTACCGGTACATGTGTTGTGGCATACTACAAAAATAGATGAAATACAAAAACATACCTAAATCGTTTCATTTCGTTTTTGAAGGCTCCAACATGTTTGCATGCGTCGGCCTTGGTCAGCTAATGGCGGCTCTCCATGCTGCTCGATCTTTGGCAGCCTCCCTGTTCAGTCCCTTAACCCTTAGGGTCCCGTGTCTTCCACGGTCTACCCCTCCTAACCCCTCCCCCAGTATTAACACTTCTCACCCTCTGTACCCAATTATCATCCCACATCCTCTCCACATGTCCAAACCACCTCAGCCTACCTCTCCTCATCACAACACCAATACACTCCAGTCCCATCCTACCTCTTAACTCTTCCATTGTAAACCCAGCCCCCTCAGGCCTTGCACGCAGGGACGCACTGCACATCCACCTAATCGTCGTCATTTCTGTACCTTTAAACCTGCTAATATCCTCTTCCTTTACTGCCAGGTCTCACTACCATACAGCATCACACTCCTAACACATGCTGCATACAAAGACCCCTTAGCACGTAAGGAGAGTCCTCTCAATGTCAGGAGAGGCAAAAGCTCCCTGAACTTCTTCCAACCGCTTCTCACCCTAGCAACCGAGCTAACTCCAGCCCCACCTCCGGCACATAACATTTCTCCCAAATAACAAAACTCCTCCACACACTCAAGAGACTCACCAGCAAGTTCAACCCTCTCACGCCTAACAATCTCCACCTGCTCTCCCCGACACGCCGCACACATGAAATCAGCATTATCTCACAGTCTACCTCTAATACCACTACACCTCTTCTGCACCCATTTATCACAAACACTACACAAGATGGAATTACTTCCCACACCCTTGTGGCAAACTGCACATGGCCACTCTCCCTCTCCTCTGATTGTACCACCACCAACCCTAGATATCATCACTTTTGTTTTATCTGCATTTACCCTTAAGCCCTTGTGCCCCATACCATCTCTCCACTTTTTTAATCTTTCCTCTGCCTCCTTTTCATTCTCTGCAATGAACATCAAATCATCAGCATACAACATCTCCCATGGGAGTCCATCTCTGAAGTCACGTGAGAGGGCTTCAAGCACCATGATAAACAACAACAAGGGACTCAAAACTGACCCCTGATGCACACGAACAGTCACGGAAAACTCATCACTCAAAACTCCATTCACTCTTACCTGGGTGCGAGCACCCACATACATGGCCATAACCACCCTAACCAGCCACTCTTCCAACCCTAGCTTTCTTATTGCCCACTTCACCACCTCTCTAGGGACTCTGTCAAAGGCCTTTTCCAAATCAACAAAAACAAAATACAATTCCCTTTTCTTTCCAATATATTTTTCCTGAAGCTGTTGAACAATGAATATGGCATCAGTGGTCCCCCTATCTGGCATAAACCCAAACTGCATCTCATCGATATTCACTCTTTCTCTAATCATACCTTCTAGAACTCTCTCCATTACTTTTATTATCTGATCTAAGAGCTTTATACCTCTGTAATTTCCCCTTTCCAGGGCATCACCTTTCCCTTTGTACACATTTACAATTACACTCTTCAGCCAATCATCTGGGACGACACACTCATATATAATCATATTTATCAGGTCAGTGACTAACCTAACCCCAGTATCTCCTGAGGCCTTCAACATTTCGGCAGTCAACCCAGACACACCTGCTGCCTTCCCCACCCGCATCCTGCCTATTGCCTCACTCACAGTAGCAGCGTCAATCAAAGGCCAAGGGCCAAACACTGGATCTGCTGGCTCCAAACCTTCCCTATCCCAATCAAACTCCTCATTCAACAACCAGCTGTAATGCTCTCTCCATGCATCTTTAATATCCCCACTGTTCACCACTACCCTTCCATCATCATTCTTCACACACTGCTCACCTACAATGTACCGATTATCCCTCTTCACCTGATTTGCCACCCTAAAAATAATACTTTTCCTTTCTCCATGATTTAGATTATCAAGTAAAAGTCTCTGTGACTCAGACTTCGCCTTGTATACCTTTCTTCTAGCCCTGCGCTTGGCAGCCAAGTTCTCCTCTCTGTTACCACCCTTCTGCCATTCCCGGAAAAGCCCTCTTTTCTCCTTAACTGCGGCTTCTACACTCTCATCCCACCACCAAGTTACTTTATGTCTTGGTGGGCCTCTTGTCCAACCGCATATTGCATCGGTAACTCTCAAGAGGTTGTTCTTAAGGGCTCTATACTGTTCATTAACGCCTCTAAATGAAGAAAAACATGTCTCAGACTTTTGAAACAGCAGACATGGTTTACAGATGAGGAACAATGTGTAAAAAAGTGTTGATATTAATCAAATCTAATCATTTGATCAAACTACAGATGAATATGCAACTATTGCCAAGATGCGATGGTGGCTGTTTTGAAAAAAGACAACCATATTAGATTTTCAACACAACATTTATTTTTCCTGAAAATATGGTCAACCCACAACATTCATGCCTAAATTAAAATCTGTATCAGTGTTCCAAAGGTATTGATACAGTCGAACAAGTACTTGTGGTTCTGCTTGGAGTGGTCCCCAAATTGTCCAGTGTGGCACAACCATGGGCACTTGATACTCATCTATTTCCTGTGGTAGTAATATTGTATGTATCAAGTTCAAGTTTTCACAGTTTATAATGTGATAGTAAGGGCAGTTTTTGGTGTACTAAACAACATTTTATTTTTGGTATGAAAGGAATGAGAAATTATCATAAAATCCTGTAAACATGGAAAAACACATAATTTTGCCACCCTTTTCATATTTAACGTAATATCCTCATCACGGGTGAAGTAGTAAACAAACTTCACATATATGTACTGATAGAGTATTTCAGGGCAAACAATTTGACATATAACACTTGTATTGTTTGTCAAAAATATCTCATGTACTTGTAAGTAAAGGGAAGTGATTATGTGACAATTATTTTTCCCCCCTTTTAATGAAAAACGGTCTATAGTTTTAAGGTGATACCACAATTTGGAACCACATACTACCTGGGGGCGTTCCAGAGGGTCTATCCTACCACCCTGGCAGGACAAACTTTTTCTGTAGGGTATGTTTAACAAGCTTAAATTTTCTTGGTTTCTGCTCCTGGACTAATAGGGAAGATTATTCGGTTTGGAGGGGTTATATACAGTTCTCATTAACCCTGTCACTGATACGAGTCTGTACATAACTGAACACTATGACTTGCAGGTAGGAAGAATAAAAGTAGTTGATACATCATGGGACAATGGAGGGGTTTAGGCGAATAATAACTTTACCAGTTGTATCCGGGTTATGCTATTTTTAATTTACTCCTTTTGCGTCAACCATACAATTTTATATACTTAGTTTAGGAAAGGCATGGTATTGAAAGATTGTATTAAGGAATGTCAATCCTAACTGAAAGCGGTGATGAGAAATAGGGAGGTGAGTATAGAAGTAAATAAGTCACTGCATGATAGAATTGTGCTCCCTCCCTATCCTGACGTATGGAAGCGAGGCATGGACCTTGCTGGAGGGGAGCAAGTCAAGAGTGAGAACAGTGGAAATGAGTTACCTGAGAGGAGCATGGCATGTGGAGTGACATAGAGGGGCAGGCTGACGAATGAAGTGAAAGAACGTTGTGGGGTGGATGTGATTGAGAAAATTAAGAGAAATACACTGAGGTGGTTTGGACGTGGAGAGAATGGAGAATGAAACTCTAAGACGGTGTATGTGGGTGCAGGGGAAGGAGGAAGGGTGAGAGGGAGACCGAGGATGAGGTGGAGGGATGGATTTGAGAGGTATATGAGGGAGGGGGAGGGAGGGGGGGAGGTCAGTCAATGGGGTGCTTTCAAAGCTAATACAGTATTCCGGTAGATGGCTCTGCGCATTGGACAGACACTCTCCCCGTGCTGTTTAAAAAGCATATTTCTCTTAGTTAAATATCTACACTGCTGTGTAAAACTGTGAATCATAGTTATGTCATATACCGTAATATAAATAATACCAATAAAGCACGTATATGTAAAGTAGCGTGAATTATTTATATTTATCATAAACGAAAATTAAAATATTGATGGCATATGATGGCAACCCGCTATTTTAGTGCCCCTTTATTATTTACGTTCTGCTACAATAAGTGCAAGCTAGGTTCTTAATACATTGTTCAGACTGTAAAGTACGCCTAGTGGGTATTTTGACTCATTCAGTCTCTATGTGGGCAGAAATTTAATGTTGAGTAAATATTGGGACTTAACACTTTGCTCACTCTCGTCACGTATGCGCACCACGAGACAGTCCCGTGTTTAATTTTTTTTTTTTTTTACGAGGTATTTATTTTCAAAACAAACGCACGAAGACCATTATCACAGGTGTTCGAGGGCAATGGCGGGCCAAGGCTATGGACACTGGACCCTTTCACGACTCGGGACCGTTTGTTTTGAAAACAAATCTCTCGTAAAAACTTTCACGGGACTGTCTCGTGGTGCGCATGCGTGAAGACTGAGCAAAATGTTGAGTCCCAGCATTTACTCAACACTAAATTTCTGCCCACATAGAGACTGAATGAGTCAAAATACCCACTAGGCGTACTTTACAGTTTGAACAAACTATGTATTAAGAACCTAGCTTGCACTTATTGTAGCAGAACTTAAATAATATAGGACCACTAAAATGGCGGTTGCCATCATATGACATCAATGATATTTTAATTTTCGTTTATGATAAATGTAAACAATTCACGCTACGTTATATATACGTGTTCTATTGGTATTATTTATATTACGGTATATGACATTAGTATGATTCACAGTTTCACACAACAGTGCAGATATTTAACGAAGAGAAATATGTTTTTTAAACAGTGCGGTAAATGTCTGTCCAATGCGCAGAGCCATCTACCGGAATACTAGGCTTTTCAGAAGCAACCCATTGGTGGGTGACAGAGCGACTTGGAGGCGTTTTGTCTGTGGCCACCCTTTGCGGGATTAGGGCGTCGGGCTATAGATAGATAAAGACTATCCTAACTGATAAAATGGTCAAGAGGTGGGAAGAATATAATGAGATTGACTTTTTTTTTTTTACCAATTTTGATATTTTAAACTTATATTTTGTTTAAGCTGATTTATAAACTGTTTTCAGATTTAGATTAATGTGTTTTAGTCATAGGTGGAGTGAACACTGTCATTTTTGGGTGTCGGATTCTCGCCCATCAGACGTTGTTCAAAACAGTGTGGGCAACACTGAGCTCTATAGTATGGAGTGGCTTTCTCATCATGAGTCATGGATAGCACCGCGTAGTTTGATTAACCGCCGGCAGGGGCCCAGGGTGGCGCTGATGTTTATCTACACCACCGACGCCCACGCCTTTTGAAGTCAGCCGGTGAATTCGGAAAATATAGTGCCATGGCGCACTGCTTCGGTTATTTAAGCAACAGCGAAACAGAAACAGCAAGCTAAGGTCAGTGGACCCAATTGCATTACCGTTGTGGAGGTGACGAGTGGAGGGGTTTCAATATGGCGGCCAAGGCTTCACGCTCGCTGCGAAGATGGCCACTCCATATTATACAGCTCAGTGGTGGGCAACTAGGCGACTGAACAAAGAATATTTTGTGTTTGACCATTGAACTTCCATCTAACGTATGATGGAATACATACCGTAATAATAAATTTAAATGAATATTAATAATTATGAAAACCTTAGACAGTAAATATTTCAGGCATTAATGAAAACTGACCGTTCACATTCAGGCTGTGCAAGGAAAAAAAAACTTTGAAAATACAAAGGAATTTCTAAATATATGTTAGAAAATAGGAGAGAAGACAATAAAGGAGCTCAGTAACTCGAACAGTTGCTAAAACGACATAAAGAGGGGCCTTTGAAGAGGCTATCCCTATCGCATCATGAATCGATAAATCATGTGTTTACATTCGGTCTGTTCAAGGGAAAACTATTTGAAAACAGAAAGGAATTTCTTAATAAATGTTGGAAAATAAGAGAGAAGAAAATAAAGGAGCTCAGCAACCAGAACAGTAACATAACGACAAAGAGGGGCTGTTGAAAAGGCTATCCTGATCGCATCATCAATCGTATTCCCCGTCAAGGGAATTCCTCGTCAAAACATCGATTTTCCTTCTCTTGTAGAGGCATGGGAAGGAAATCTTTAGCTGAATTAGTATTCTTTAAAAATTCCTTCCCTTCCTGAGCCGCTCGAAGGGAAAGATTCTTCGCGGGAAGAGGAAGAGGTTGTTTAATACTACCAGCCAGATTCTTCGTCTGGGCAACAGAAATTATTGGAACTTGAAGGACCCGTCTCTTCAAAACATCCTTGATAAGTTTTGTGCGTTCTGTTGTGGTTCATTATATACTTAAAATGTTGACGGAAGTTACTGTATGGCTTTATCGATGCAATTTACAGCGTTGCACTAATGTTTAACCGCTATTTGTATCTATTTAAAAGTATTACCCATGTCGGCAGAGATGTTTAGCCAAACATAAACAGAGCAGGCGACGTACTACCTCCTATATTCATCCAGTCTTATATGATATGACACTGACAAATCTTATACATTGTGGCCAGGGTCACACGAGGATTCTTTTTAAGAAACATTTTGCTTGTTAATTTGCCCGAAAAAGGAAAATCTGCCATCAAGGTCACACGAGTGGTTCGACTCGTCTTCCAGCCAATCTGCCAGATCGAGCTACCAAAAGTTCCCTAGATTCACCTACAAAATTTCCCTGTTTAGCCCTTTATTTCCCTGTTACCTCTATGTTTTTATATATACATTCCTACAATCTTATCATCAAGGTAAACTCTTATTGTTTATTACATACCTTAAAACGACAGCTATTCTTGTTGCAAATCACTAGTTTTATACATGTCCGCTGTCATAAGCTCCAAGTGGAATGGTGTTATTTCAAAGTTGTAAGCAGATGAAGTTTCAAAAGTTTTCCTGGCATGAAGCCAGTGAATTTCTAACTTTGGTTTTCATTAGATTCACTTGAGAAAATAGCCTTTCAACACTGGCACTTGAATGTGGCAAACACAGCATTTTTTTCGTTAGATTTCCAACACGAGGGAACAATTGTGTATCATCCCCTTTTTTTGAAGTCACCAACTTTTTGCCCGAAATTGTAAGCACTTATATCAGGTACTACATTCAGTTCAGTGTTTCTGAGTAACCGCCATTCACTGTCTATCTCATTTATGTCACTTTCAGGCACTAAGTTTGGGAAATGAGCCGCTAAGGGGGCAATAGATTGGACAGTTTTCATCAGTACACTTTGTGGGTCTAAAGCTTTGAGACTTGTGAGTACTGGGTCCTTCAAATTAAACCTCTGCAAAATTTGAAAGGCTCCTTCTATGTAGAAGTCCAGACATCTTAATCTAAAAGCATCCAGTAGCTGTTTGTCCAGGTTTTGGCATGCTTGGAGTGATACATTTACTCGACCTCCAAGATAAACCTCTTCCAGTAGAAGAAAATTGGCTGGGTCTCTCACACTGACAGCTGATAATGGTGTGGATTCTAAGATGCGTGGTTTCAGAAGCACTCAAGTATGGTATGCAAGACTGCAGAGACTCTGCTGTGCAATGTATAAATCTTTGGATTCTCAGTCTGCATCTCTTTGTTCAGGTCACTAAATATGGGTAAAACATAATCAAGAAATTCTAAGTAAAGCTTAGAAAATGGGTCATGAAGTTTATGAAGAATAGATTCAGCTGACAGGAGTCTATCTTCCAAGGCTGCTTGAGTGAAAAATAGCTTCATTACTGGAAGCTGTTCAAGCAACCGTTTTACAGCACTATGCAGGGATAACCATCTTGTCTGACAGGGATGCAACAGTTTGTGGGGTTTCACACTGGCATACTCCTGAAGTCTTTATAGGCTGCTGTCTGCTTTGGTGAAAAGAAGTAGTTATAAATGTCACGGGCCATATCTTCAGCCCATCTTGGCAATTTTTTGCATGCATATGAAGCACACAGATGAAAGGAATGACATGCATTTCATTATGAAAAGATTGGGTATGTCATTCTTTAACATTGATGAGAGTGAATGGCGAACTCCCATCATTACACTAGCCCCATCTGCAGCAAACCCTATCATGTTTTGTTTGTAGGGGACATGTGCATCATCAAACACAGACTTAACACTTTCATAAAGGATTTCAGCGGTGGCATTTTCTAAAGGCACAAGTGATAAGAATGAATCCTTGATACCTTCTGGGGTGGTAACTCGTGCAACAAGGGCAAGATGTTTCATGCAGCCCCGGTCTGTTGACTCATCTACTATCAGAGAGAAACAATTTTCTCTAAGAAGATTGATTAAGTCGTTTTTCTTCTTTTGACCAAGGACATTTTTCACAATAGCTGCACATTTTGTTTTACCACACTTGAATTTCTTTGCCACATCTGAATCTGGGCATATTGCTTGAATAGCTGGAACAAGTTTATCAGCAACCGAAAATGGAAGGTTAAGTTCACTTACGACTGCAGCTAATCGTATTTCAGATTCTTTCACTTTTCTTTCTGCATGTCTTTCTCCACAGACACTTGGCATATTAAGTACACTAACTGTACATTTAGCACTCTCCACAACAGCATGTTTTTCTATTTCAGATTTGCCAGCTTTTCCATCAGAGTTACACAAATTGCAGTGGAAATACAGAGGGCCTTTACTACTTCTTGTCAGCCAGCTTTTAAATTTGGGGTCATTTTCCCATTTTTCAGTGTATTTCTGGGTGTAAGGCTGGCTTTTACGCTTTGCTGGAGGAGTAGACATGACTACAAGTTACAACAGTAACTGAAAATAGGTGGGAGACTTCCAAACGCCACCAGACTTTATTCAGGACTGAATAAAAATTTGGAATCACGATATGCATGGGGAGGAGACGTACTGGACGGACGAGAACGATACGGTTGTGTTGCCAGTTACCACAATTCCCATCCCACCCTCTCTTTCTCTCTCTTACTTTAGAGAATTTAAGCAGAAGTGCGTGTACTGGTCTTGACACACACACACACACACACACAAAGACAATTTTGTCTATTATCTAAATTAAAAGAAGTGTGGTTCGTGGCGTCACAGCCGTATCGTTCTCGTCCGTCCAGTATCTTTCAAATTTCCCTAGATTTGGGTGTATTTTGAATTTTCTTCCCTGTTTCCCTGTAGAGACATGAATTTCCCTAAAATGGAAATTTCCCTGTATCTGGCACACTGCTTCCAGCTGGAAAAAAAACAAGTGAGCGCCGCCTTGCGAGTAGAGTAGGCTACATGAGACGGACGTTAACAAATGATTCTTACACTTACTAATAACAGCATTAAGGATAATAATATTCCTCAAATATAATTTATCATCAAAATATTGTCTTGAGTGAACACCGCTGCGGTGTTGGCCAGAATGGCATTAATGGCTGAATACAAATCAACTGTATGGATGTGGCGGCGACCTCCAACGTCTCAGATGTGTTGTGCTTTCATTATCCATCACGAGATATGCGTGTTTTGATGTATTAGTTTACAAATTTAACGCTCCATCATACTAAGTATCAGCAAGATGGATCATTTTAGTTTAACAGGGCCACCAACGTGAATATTTTTCCTTCCCTTCCAAGGATATCTTTAAGCATACCAAGGGGAAAGAAAAGCCCTTCAAAGGGATGGAAAATTTTAGGGAAGGAATTATTTTAGTCAACTATTCGCTCCTTGGACGGTTCTGTGTCATTCATGCATTATTATTATGCATAACAGGTGTTGGCGGTAGGGTGCAGACGTGCCTGTGGTTGGCTCCTTGAGGGTAAAGATAAGTGATTGAAGATTAAGGATATTGTCTATATTGTAGAGAGATTATCGGGTGGTATCTGGTATACAGGTGAGGCGTGAGACTTGTTTTGGATTAGTCAGCTGATTCAAGATGGCTGAAGGTGGCGGCAGCAACGAAAGTAAAGTAGGTACAGATGTTTGTCCTGACTGTCTTTCCAGGGTTAAGGAAGGAGATCCTGCTCTAATGTGTGGCCTCTGCGATTTTGGGCATCAGATTAGATGTGAAAGGGTAACAAAGGAGGTGTATAAGTTTTTGATGGGTGATGCCAGCCAGCTCGATCCATTGGTATTGCATTAAGTGGAACGTAGTGATGGATAAGATTCTGTCTTGTGTTGCCAAACTGGAAAAATGGCAGGGCATAATGGAAAAGAGGATTGATGCTATGGTAGTGAATTGCCAGGAGCAGTTTTGCAACCTGGAAAGGGGCTGGATGAAGTAAGAGCAAAGCTCAATCGAGAGAGCATAGGGAAAGTTCAGGAGGATATTGATAATCTGAAAGCAAGGGTTTCCGAGGAGGTAAAAGAACAGGTTGGTAGTTCATATAGGGGAGTATTGTTGGCAGAGGCAAAGTGAGTTAATGAGAACATAGGTAGGGTACAACAAACACCAGGGAAGGAAATCATTGCAGAAACTACTTGCAAGGTACAGGATAGGCTGGATAGAATGAAGATGGTGCTATACAGTGTGCTAGAACAGATGATTGAGGGCATGAATTTGAGTATCGGGGCTGAGAAAATCAGACATGATAAATTGTTTTTTAGAAACATCTGTGCTGAGATTGGTGTGGAGTGTCATGATGAGAACATATTTAACATAATGAGGCTTGGGAAGCATGAAACAACAATGGCAGCAAATAAGGATGTCATGCCTAGGCCAATACTGATAACACTAGGTAACAGAGTGAAGGAAAGAGTTATGAAGAATGCGTATAAGTTGAAGAACTGTACTAACCAAGTGATAGAGGGAATAGGACTCTCTCATGACATGAACAAGGAAGAAAGACAAATGGATAAGGAGTTGAGGAGTGAAGCTAGGAGAAAAAACCTGGAAACGCAAGGGACAGTTTTTCTACGTGGTCAGAGGGAACCCATGGGAAAGAGTAAAAGTACAAATGAGGAAAAAAGTGGTAGCAGGAGGAGCGATGACGCACAGTGCTATAAAAATGGACGAACATTCTGCAAAAAGAAAGAGAGAATGATGGGAACGAGGGAGCTCACGGGATGAGTCTTGTGCAGGGGCAGTAGATGACCCAGTGGTGCAGCAAAATGTAGCCTCATCAGCCAATGATATGGAGAGTTTGTGTGTTTATATATTTAGCCAGGGCAAAATTATGGAGTTGAAAGCAAGGATTGCAACTGTGAAGCCGTGCCCTCAGATATTGTCTGTACAGGTGGTGAAGCCTAAAAATTTCAGATATGAGAGAGCATTGGTTGAATATAATATTGAAGGCTGTGAGGTTATAGCAGAAAATCTAGGAAGGGATGATGGAAGGAGAGGGTTGCTGATGTATTTGAAAAAAGGTTTGCCATACAGTATTGTTAGCCTGGAGGTAGAATACTGTGAATATCTTGAGTATGAAAATAGAATGTCACTCAGACGAATTAGTAATAACATCAATATATAGAAGTACAGGAGGTGATGCAGGAAATAATAGGAAATAATTGAATCTATCTATCTATTGCCAGACGCCTTAATCCCGCACGGGGTGGCCACAAACAAATCGTCTCCATGTCACTCTGTCCCCTGCCATTTCACTACCACGCCCCCAACTCACACCCCCCTCTCTCATATACCTCTCCACTCCATCCCTCCATCTCATCCTCAGCCTCCCCCTCCCTCTCACCCCCTCCACCTCACTCACATACACTCTCCTCGTCAGTCTTTCACTCTCCATCTTCTCCACATGCCCAAACCACCTTAACATGCTTCTCCTAACGCTTCCCATCACATCCTCAACCACATCACAACGCTCCTTCACTTCCTTATTTGTTAGTCTGTCTTTCCATGTGACTCCACATGCTCCTCTCAAATAACTCATTTCCACTTCTCTCACTCATGACTTCTGTCCTTCCAACAGGGTCCAAGCTTCACTTCCATACGTCAGAGTTGGTATCACAATACTGTCATGTAACAACTTTTTCACTTCCATGCTCACTTCCCTGTTTCTTATCATTGCTTTCAACGAACCAGCAACCTTCCTTCCCTGCTGCACCCTTTCGAGCACTTCACCCTCCAGACTTCCATCCTTACTCATCACACTGCCCAAGTACTTAAATTCACTCACATTCTCCATATCCTTCCCATCCAATCTCACTGTACATTCACTGGCTTCACTTCTCTCGAAGACCATCACTTTACTCTTTCCCACATTCACCTTTAGATTCCGTTTCTTACCCACTCTCCCAAACTCATCTACCAAGCCTTGCAGCTCCCCTTCGTCTTCGCTCAACAACACAGTATCATCTGCAAAGAACAGTACAGGGAGTTTCCAAACACCGCCCTCTCTCACTAGGGCCGCTCCAACATCCACTGCCCGACCTTGTATCTCTTTTATAACCCCATCCATATACAGATTGAACAACCATGGAGACATGACACATCCTTGTTTCAATCCAACCTTCAAATGGAAAGATTCACTCAGTTTGCCATCCACATGCACTGCAGCCTTAGCACCTTCATACATAGTCTTCACTGCCTTCATCAACTTCCCATCCACTCCATATATTCTTAATACCTTCCACAAACCCTGTCTATCCACCCTGTCATATGCTTTCTCCAGATCCATAAAGGCTGCATACAACTTCTTGCCCTTCTCTAGAAACTTTTCCACTAAGGATCTAAGAATGAATATCTGGTCAACACAACCTCTTCCCGTCCTAAAACCTCCTTGTTCTTCTCCAACTAATTCCTCAGTAATTTCCCTAACTCTGTCAATAAGTATCCTACCATATACTTGAATATAATTGAATCTGATACAGGAAATTAGTAATCTGAGCATCAGATATAAGGTGATCTGCGGTGATTTTAACATGCCTGGCATAGTTTGGGAATTCTGGGCGGTGAAGACTGGTTCTGACCATTTCTCTTTATGATTTCATTGAAAAAATTAGGGACTGTTACCTTCATCAGCATGTGCATGAGGTTACTAGGTTTAGAGAGAGGTGTGCTGGAAACGTGCTGGATTTAGTATTGTTACGAAGGGGGATTTGCCAGTTAGGTGTTCGAGAATTTTCTAGACATCTACCGTAGGCTGGTATCGGTACGATCAGAGTTGCCAGTTTGCTTGCTGTTTGGAGCGTAGTTGTTTCATAAGTTATGCATTAATTTTTATACTCTTTTTTTCTCTATAATGTTTTATTTACGTGAGTGTTCGTTAAATTATGTAATTTAATTTAAGTTTGGTAATTGATTTAGAGTGTTATGTAATGTAAGAAGGCTGGTGTATTTTGGTTGTCTCTTAGTTGGCAACTGTTAACTGTCGCACCGTCGAGTTCGTCCTGGATCATTCTCGAGTAATGCAAGGTTATATAAGGTTGGGGGATGAGAGTGTAGGTTGAATCTTGACTGATCCCAAGCATCTAAAGGTAGCACTACAGGGTTGAATAATCAGAATGTACAGAATGAAGAAGTTTTAAGTTCTGGCCTTAATTATGATGCCCCAGTTTTTAGACCCCAAACCAGTGAAATGCGTGGCTACAGTGGGGGTCCAATTAAAAAGAAACATAAGGAATTTGATGGTAGAGTATCTTGGGAAGCTTACCAAGCACAGTTCGAGTTGCTTGCGGATCAGAATGGCTGAGATGATAGGCAGAGGCAGTGCAGCTTGCTACTAGCCTTAAGAGTGCCACAATGGAAATTCTGGGCCAGATGTCAGTGATGGAGAGGAACAGTTATCAGTCCCTAGAAGAAGTGCTGGAGCGCAGATATGGAACCACGTACCAGACTGAGGTTTACAGAGCAAGATTCTGGAGCTGTGTACGGGCTCGGGGAGAACCCCTACAGCAGCTTGCTCATTACCTGGAGAGTATGGCATAGAAGGGGTACCCTGGAGCAGCACCTAACCTGTTGGGTATTCTACTGAGGGACCAGTTCATCGATGCTCTTGACAGTTTTCGTTTCGTTTTTGAAGGCTGCAACATGCTTGCATGCGTCGGCCTTTTTGGATTGGAGCGTGTAGCATTTTATGACTGGATGCCCTTCCTGATGTCTACGAATGAGGAAGGGCATCCGGTCATAAAATGCAGTGCAGAGTTAAAAGTGCAGGTGAAGCAGGCACAACCCAGAAGCATGCAAGAAGCACTTGCTAAGGCTCTAAGTACATTGACTTTTCAGACAGGTCATAGTGCAGGATTCAAGGCAAGAAAGGGGCAGGTATGTGAAATGGAAAAATTTGAGGGAAGTTGCTGGTACTGTGAAAAGCCAGGACATCGGAAAGTGGATTGCAAGAAGTAGAAGAGAGAACAGGAGGAGATCAGAGGAGGTTGCTGGTTCTGCGGGAAGCTGGGACACAAGAAGGAGGATTGTCACAGATGGAAGAAGGTGTAAAAAGAGCATGTTGGACATGTAGTGAGGTGGGACACTTCAGTTCTGAGTGTCCAAGGTAGAAAAAGGAAGATCATAGTAAGAAATGCTGCCGTACTACAGTGACAGGGCCAATGTCAGATGAAGCAGACCTGAAGAGGATGCAGATTTACAGCCAGTGCTAGAGTAGCTGCAGCGGAGTACAGTGCGACCATCTTGGGAAGAAGTTTCCAGGTTGAGCCCTGCAACCATGAGTTATTGGAGTCAGTGGGACCTTCTTCGTTTGAATAACGGACTACTGGAGCGTCAGTGGGAGTCACCCGACGGCCTCAGCAAGTATTGGCAACTGGTGGTTCCGAAGAAGATGAGGTCAGAGATCTTGGATGAGTCCCATAACCAGATCACCAGTGGGCACCTGGGAGTGAAGAAAACTGTAAGCCGGCTGCGACAGAGGTTCTACTGGATTGGCATGCGTCGGGATGCTGAAGAGTGGTGTCGGGCCTGCGATGTGTGCTGTGCCAAGAAGGGACCCAAGAAACGTGGTTGCTGCCCTCTTCAGCTGTACCAAGTGGGTGCACCGATGGAAAGAGTTTGCAGTGGACATTGCTGGACCTTTGCCACTCATGGAAAGAGGAAACCGATACATATGTGTCACGATGGACTACTTCACAAAGTGGCCAGAAGCCTATGCCATCCCCGATCAAGAGGCTGCAACTGTTGCTCAGGTGTTGGTTGACCAGTTCTTCTGTCATTTTGGGATGCCACAAGAGCTACATTCAGACCAGGGTAGAAACTTTGAGTCTGCTGTGTTCTGTGAGTGCTGTCATTTATTGGGGATCAGGAAGACCAGGATGACCCCACTAAGACCACAGTCAGATGGGATGGTGGAGAAATTCAACTGGACTCTGGGACAAGAACTGGCCAAGTACTGCGTAGATGGACAAACAGAATTGGACCAGAAATTACCTGACTTGTTGATTGCATATCATTCTGCACCCCATAAGTCTACCAGCTACACCCCTGCAAAACTGATGTTGGGCCACAAGTTATGCTTACCCGTTGATTTGTTAATGGGAAGACCACCTGGTGAAGAGCTGCCTACAGACACCACTGGCTATGCGAAGCACCTTCAAGAAAGGCTGGCTGAGATGTTTCATCAAGTGCGAGCAGCCCTCAAGTTAGAAGTGCAAGTATGATACCAAGGCAAGTGAGGTGAGCTTCAAGGATGGCAATCAAGTTTGGTTATACAATCCTCAGCGAAAGAAGGGACAGCCACTGAAGCTGCAGAGCCCATGGGTCGGGCCTTACACTGTGTTGGACCGCCTGTCAGACAACGTATCGGATTCGGGGAGGCAGGAAGTCTTGCCCAAAGGTGGTACACGTGAATCATCTGTGGCAGTACCATGGGCCAGGACAGTACAGCTGGGGCGTCTCCGAGGGATCATGCTCTCCCGCAGCCGAGGATGTTGAGGAGGACCATGGAGCTGAAGTGCAAGAGGATGGTGACAGTTTCCGGAGGGAAGAAGTGATTCAGGAAGAGGACCAAGACCTCCCCAGAGAAGTGGACTGTGTGGAGGAGCAAGGACATTGTCGGAAGCAGCACAGAAGACCTGATAAGTTAAAGGATTATTTTGTGTATAGTTAGATGTTTCATTAGGAGTAATGTTTATGTTTGTATATACTGTGTAGTTTTGTCGGGACGACAAAGAACTAGGGAGGGGGTAGTGTTACGAAGGGGGATTTGCCAGTTAGGTGTTCGAGAATTTTCTAGACATCTACCGTAGGCTGGTATCGGTACGATCAGAGTTGCCAGTTTGCTTGCTGTTTGGAGCGTAGTTGTTTCGTAAGTTATGCATTAATTTTTATGCTCTTTTTCTCTAATGTTTTATTTACGTGATTGTTCATTAAATTATGTAATTTAATTTACATTTGGTAATTGATTTAGTGTGTTATGTAATGTAAGAAGACTGGCATATTTTGGTTGTCTCTTAGTTGGCAACTGTTAACTGTCGCACCGTCGAGTTTGTCCTAGATCATACTCGAGTAATGCAAGGTTATATAAGGTTGGGGGATGAGAGTGTAGGTTGTTGTTAAGGTTTAAGTTTAGTTGGGCCTCAGTTTGAGTGAAGTTGGGTGTAGTGCAGTGTCAGTGAAGTGTGTATACCTTTGGTACTTGTGAAGTTATTGAAGTGTTAATGTGAAAACAGTGAAGCGTTGTCAAGTATTAAGTGAAATTGCAGTTAGTACAGTTTGTATACATCCAGTGCTTGTGAGAACAGTGAAGTTATTAAGCATAAAGTGGAATTGTTTGGAAAATAAAGGCAGTCAACTTTAAGAAGCCAGTGTTTATCTTGCCTCAGCTGATCTTGTGTGCTGTACACCTAAAGGCTGACCATAGGAAGAATGACTCACTGGGCAAAGTCCTTCCTTTACTGAACTACTGCTGTTGGAGCCTGCGGCACTGTGGGGACTAGGGACGCAACAGTATTTAGCAACAATGAATTTATGGTAGAGAGAGTTGAGGTGGATAGCCCAATAGTGTGGAAGTGATCATGACTGTATACACTTTTATTGTGATATGAAACCACTACAGAGGAAGCAGAGGAGAATGGTGTACATGATGGAGAAAGCAGACTGGAGGAGACTAAGGGAGACCGTAAATATAGACTGGGGGGAGATATCTTGACTCAGATGATGTGATCTTGTGGGAGAGATTCAGAATCAAGGTTAGGAATGCATTTGATGAATGCATCCCAAAGAGAAAATTTTTTGATAGGCAAGAAAGAAAGAGAACTAGTAAAGACTTTCCAGTGAATGGAAAGTTATGGTCCAAAATTAAAAGAAAACAAAGGTTATGGGAGAGGTTGAAACACATTAAAGCTGCTTGACCGGAAAAATTCGATGAAGAATATGCCAAGGTGCGGGAAGAATGCCGCAGGATGATCAGTCAAGTTAGAGGAGCCACTAGGAAGGAAAGGAGGAATCAGGAAAGTAATGTAGCCAAGTATGTTATCCAAAAGTATTTTGGAAATATGTACAGTGAAAAATGAAAAATGCTTACTGTATACCAGAATTATATATGAATGGGGAAAATACAGTTAAGACTAAAGGTGATAAGGAAAAAGCTGAAGAATTATCCAATTTTTATTGTTTTTCACTGTTGAACCTGAGGGAGATGTACCAGTGGTTGAGCCAAAACCGGTGCCAGTGCTATTGGGAATTGAATTGAAGGAGGATGTGATTAAAAGAAAGATTGCAGATTTGAAAAGAAATAAATCCCCTGGGCCGGATGGTTTCCATTCAGGAATCATAAAAGAGCGGTACCGCTTAAAATTATGTATGAAACATCATTCAATACCCACTGTGTACCAACGGAGTGGAAAATGGCCAATATAACGGCAGTTTTTAAGAAGGGGGACCGAAGTGATCCGAGCAGTTACCTGTAAGCTTGACCTGTGTTATTGGTAAGGTAATGGAATTTATTATTAAAGATTATGTACTGGCACATATGAAGAGGCATAAATTGTTCAGCACAAAGTAGTTTGGATTTATATCGGGTTGATCTACAGTATTGCAATTGGTTAGGGTGCTGGGAGACTGGACTGAGGCATTGGATGAGGGGTATGCAGTCGATATAGCATACTGTGATTTATGAAGCCATTATCATTCTTTTTCTGTGCCTGCCCTCCTTTCTTCCTATTTCTCCTATATTTCCTGTCACTTCTTACTGCTTTTCTTTCCTTTACAGGTGGCATTACATTGAGTGACAAGGCAAATGGTTTCCTGTGAGCCAAGAAACCATTTACAACGCTGGGTGGTAACCATATAACCAAACCATACGTGCTCCCTACGTGTCAACAAGTGGGTTGGTGGAGGGTTAGTGCCCCTCCCCGTAAAAAAAAATAACTCAAAGTCAAATGGCCACCCCTTACGGGATTATGGTGTCTGGCAATAGATAGATAGATAGATTTATGAAGGCATTTGACAAGGTTCTTCACAGAAGGCTTATAGAAAAACTAAAGATAAACAATTCGGGACCAGGATATATTGAATGGATTAAGTCATTTCTGAGAGGTAGACAACAGAGAGTGGTTGTAAATGGGGAAATGTCTGTGTGGAAAGATGGGACGAATGGTGTGCCTCAAGGTTTTGTTCTTGGTCCTCTTCTATTTGTCATGTTTATTAATGATTTGCCTGATGTAGTGGTGAACAACAGTGAAGTGTTGCTCTATGCTGATGACATAAAAATATTTAGGAAGATTCAGAACAATGATGACTTGAAAGTTACAGGACATCATGGCCTTGAAAATATGGTCAGAAAAGTGTCTTCTGAAGTTTTGTCCTGATAACTGTATATCGATGAGGATAGGTAAAACAATGGTAACTGAGGGAAATTGCATGATGCAGGAAGGAATGGAGCAAGTAACAGCAGAAAAGGACTTGGGTGTAATTATTGATAATGAACTGTCCTTTGAAAAGCATATTGCAGAAAAAATTGAGCAAGCTGAATAGTAGGTCTTATAAGGAGAGCATTTGTGAATCTAAATGAGGAAACATTTAAGCCATTGTTCACGGCCTTGGTAAGACCCATTCTGGAATATGCAAGCCAAGTGTGGAGCCCACATAAAATGCAAGATATTATAGCCATTGAATATGTGCATAGGAAGCATTAGGAGAAACACGTTAAGGTGGTTTGGGCATCTGGAGAGGATGGAGAGTGAAAGACTGACGAGGAGAGTGTATGTGAGTGAGGTGGAGGGGATGAGAGGGAGGGGGAGGCCGAGGATGAGATGGAGGGATGGAGTGGAGAGGTACATGAGAGAGGGGGGGTGTGAGTTGGGAGCGGGGTAGTGAAATGGCGGGGGACAGAGTGACATGGAGGCGATTTGTTTGTGGCCACCCTGTGCGGGATTGGGGCTTCTGGCAGTAGATAGATAGATAATGTGCAAAGACAGGCCACAAAGTTGATTCCATCATTGAAGGAATTGTCATGCTGTGAAAGGTTAAAGAAACTAAACCTACCGACTCAGGTATATAGACGATCAAGGGGGGAGATGATTGAAGCATATATTACAAGGAGTGTATGATGAAGAGGTCTGTTGCGGGTTGTTTACTTTACAGGGAGATGAACACACCAGGGGACATGGCAAGAAGGTGTACAAAAAAAGATCTAGACTGAACATTAGAAAGCCTTTCTTCTGCAACAGAATAGTGGAAAATTGGAATAACCTCCCAGATGAGGTGGTTAGGGTGGGAGGTGTGATGAGGTTTGAGAGGGGGTTAGATAGCGTATGGAGTGGCCAGGAACATAAATTTGATTTTAGGTCCAAAATAGAAAACTGCCACATTGCCACCCAAGTCAAAGTTTAGTTACAGAATAGAGATATAATTCAGCCAAACCGAACCGAACCAACAACGATAAGCTCGGAAGCATATAATGAGCCGGGTCTCACAGGCTGAATAGCCTTCCACCTGGGTGTTTATCTGTGAATCTGTGAATTATTTAATTGTTCTGGGACCGTCTGATGGTGGAATTGTATACAATGTTGCAGCTTCTTCTCTACCAAGTTTGAATACAAGTCAGAGATCACATTCTTCAGTGACCTTGACTGGGTACAAGCGAGAGGCACTAGTTTTAGGCTTAGGTTAGCTTCTTTTACTGCTGTTAGCCATTTAAATTGTCTTTAAACTTGTTTTTCGACTCATTTGGGTGGGTTTAGGACTTGGTTGGGAGGAAACAAAAGGCTAAAAAATGCATCCCTATACTTTACACGTTAAATCTACCCCAAGATACAGTACCCCACCTAGCGATGGGTTTTTGCCAAACCAAGTGCATCACTAAACTGGGGTATGCCTGTAATTGTGTGTACAAAGTCAGCAATTACAGTAGTTGCATTTTCATGAAGCTTGTGGGTTTGCTGCACAACTCCCAGTGAAGCCAGAGCACACAGAACATGTGTAATGCTTTCTTATTGGGGATCTTTATAAGAAATTCTCAAAAGGCTGACGTATTATCAATATTTGTTGAAGTTTTGCTTATTTACGAGGAAAGTGAAGTCCATATTTTATAATGAAATTGTCTGCCGATACAAAATGTAGATTAGGCCTCTTTTTCAAACAAAATCTGACAGTCTGAAAACACCCACAAAATCTCTGGATCTACAGATAAATATGTTTTAGTGGCAACACTGCATCACTGTATGGGTTGATGCTTTCACATTGTTTAGATCTGCAGTGGCGAGTTGACTGCAAGGCCTTGCTCCTGCAAGTGTTTAATCATCCTGATGGTATGTAGCGAACCCAGTGAATGTACAGTGAGATTGGATGGGAAGGATATGGAGAATGTGAGTGAATTTAAGTACTTGGGCAGTGTGATGAGTAAGGATGGAAGTCTGGAGGGTGAAGTGCTCGAAAGGGTGCAGCAGGGAAGGAAGGTTGCTGGTTCATTGAAAGCAGTGATAAGAAACAGGGAGGTGAGCGTGGAAGTGAAAAAGTTGTTACATGACAGTATTGTGATACCAACTCTAACATATGGAAGTAAAGCTTGGACCCTGTTGGAAGGACAGAAGTCAAGAGTGAGAGCAGTGGAAATGAGTTATTTGAGAGGAGCATGTGGAGTCACATGGAGAGACAGACTAACAAATGAGGAAGTGAAGGAGCTTTGTGGTGTGGTTGTGGACGTGATGGGAAGCGTTAGGAGAAACACGTTAAGGTGGTTTGGGCATGTGGAGAGGATGGAGAGTGAAAGACTGACGAGGAGAGTGTATGTGAGTGAGGTGGAGGGGGCGAGAGGGAGAGGGAGGCCGAGGATGAGATGGAGGGATGGAGTGGAGAGGTATATGAGAGAGGGGGGTGTGAGTTGGGAGCGTGGTAGTGAAATAGCAGGGGACAGAGTGACATGGAGGCGATTTGTTTGTGGCCACCCGGTGCGGGATTGAGGCGTCTGGCAATAGATAGATAGATAGACCACTTTAATGAACTGTTGAACATAGAGAATGAAAGTAATGCAAGTATAAGTGGCTGGTGAATGGCTGGGAGAAGGAGGGTTGTGAGGAGAGAGGGAGTTAGTAGGATAGAAGTGGTGGATGCAATGAAGAAAGTTAAAATGGGGAAAGCCCCAGGAATTGATGGAGTCTGTGGTGAAATGCTGAAGCGTGGGGGAGAGATAGTAATAGAATGGATGTGGAAGGTGTGCAGATTGGCTTGGGAGGAGGGTAGAGTCCTGGAGGATTGGAAGTCATGTATAATTATTCCTCTGTACAAAGGAAAAGGGGAAAAGTGTGTGGTAATCATAGGGGCATTTGCCTTCTCAGTGTAATTCGTTCATTCGTTTTTGAAGGCTCCAACATGCTTGCATGTGTCGGCCTTGGTCACTTAATGGCGGCTCTCCACGCTGCTCGATCTCTGGCAGCCTCCCTATTCAGTCCCTTAACCCTTAAGTCACATTTAATGACCTCGTCCCATGTCTTTCTCGGTCTACCCCTCCCAACCCCTCCCCCAATATTAACACTTCTCACCCTCTGCACCCAATTATCATCCCCCATCCTCTCCACATGTCCAAACCACCTCAGCCTACCTCTCCTCATCACAACACATATACACTCCAGTCCCATCCTACCTCTCAACTCTTCTATCGTAAACCCAGCCCCCCCAGACCTTGCACGCAGGGACGCACTGCACATCCACCTAATCATTGTCATTTCTGTACGTTTAAACCTGCGAATATCCTCTTCCTTTACTGCCCAGGTCTCACTACCATACAGCATCACACTCCTAACACATGCTGCATACAAAGACCCCTTAGCACGTAAGGAGAGTCCTCTCAATGTCAGGAGAGGCAGCAGCTCCCTGAACT
>JAGKTI010007489.1:0-29630 GCA_018397915.1 Birgus latro
TGGTGAGTGTTAATTTATTTGTTTCTCCTTGCTAACCACAAGAATGTTTCCTTTTTTTAAGATGGCGTCAACACTTTCCGCGCCTACTGTATATCCTTAGTATATTGTGTTAATTCAAATGCTACTCAGTGCACAAAATCGAATAATCATTTAGGTCAGGAGGATCTCCATTTAAGTCACTGGTCCTTATTTTATGCACTTTTGTACTCATAATTCCATGCAAGATAACAGTAGATATGCTGTGTAATTGGCAGTAAAATGATGAAAATCTCCAAGTTATAGTGAATGAACCATGAGAATATATGGAAATATAAATTTTAAGAGAAATACTGGAAACATGTAAATCAGAATAGATTGTGTAAGAAGGCCACTGTTGGTGCAATGTACTGTATATATAGTGGTTCTTCATGCAGAAACTAACATGTAAATGCTGATAAAGAAAAATGTGAATCAAATACAATTAGTATAAGAAACGAGCCACAGTGATGCAGTGTATTCATTATATGCTTCAGAATGTAGAAACTCGCATCAGTGTGATCAGTTTAAAGTGGGAAAAAGCAAATGCAAATACACAACTTCAGTCCAAGAAAGAAGTCACGAGTCTATATATGATGGTAAAGTATGTGAAGATATTGGGAGATGAAAAATGTAGAAAAGTGGAAATTATAATTATAGTGTATGGAACTAGTGCAGTGAATATATGTTGTGCATTGTATGCAGAAACCTGTGTAAATGGTACTAAATTGTAAAAACTAGTATAAATGTAATGTAATAAAGGAGCCACTAGTGTGTATGGACATAGTGCTGCTGCTGTGTGAATAAAACCTAATAGTGACTGCAGTAGAAATATAAAAAATTAGTGTATGTGGTAGGGTGTATAAAAAAGCAGTTGTTGGTCATTGTGAGTATAGTCTGAGAAAAATATCACTGGTGCAGAACTAAGTATTTTTGTGCTTCTTTATAAGAGACTTATTTTCCTTGGCTTTGGTCATCTGTAGAGTTTGGGCCTAAAAAAGTGTGTAGTTGGATGAAAATTTTACAATGGGATGGAAACTCCCAGTGCTGCAAGATTTTCCAGTGAGGAAATGGCCAACTGTGTTAATTTTATTGGTCAGGAGGAAGGAAATTAAATGTGTGAAAATGGCAAACACAGTTTCTTGGAGTGAAGACAAAGGCCAAATTAAGTAGAATGGTTGTCAAAGGGCCAACCTATCACCCCTGACTGATACAGATTGCATATGCCCGGACATGACAGTGGAAAATATTTTGTTTTTGTTGATTTTGAAAAGGCCTTTGACAGAGTCCCTAGAGAGGTGGTGAAGTGGGCAGTGAGAAAGCTAGGGTTTGAAGAGTGGCTGGTTAGGGTGGTTATGGCCATGTACGTGGGTAAGAGTGAATGGAGCTTTGAGTGATGAGTTTTCCGTGAATATTGGTGTGCATCAGAGGTCAGTTTTGAGTCCCTTGTTGTTTATCATGGTGCTTGAAGCCCTCTCACGTGACTTCAGAGATAGACTCCCGTGGGAGATGTTGTATGCTGATGATTTGGTGTTGATTGCAGAGAATGAAAAGGAGGTGGAGGAAAGATTTAAGAAGTGGAGAGATGGTATGGGGTACAAGGGCTTAAGGGTAAATGCAGTTAAAACAAAAGTGATGATATCTAGGGTTGGTGGCGGTACAATCAGAGGAGAGGGAGAGTGGCCATGTGCAGTTTGCCACAAGGGTGTGGGAAGTAATTCCATCTTGTGTAGTGTTTGTGATAAATGGGTGCACAAGAGATGTAGTGGTATTAGAGGTAGACTGTGAGATGATGCTGATTTCATGTGTGCGGCGTGTTGGGGAGAGCAGGTGGAGATTGTTAGGCGTGAGAGGGTTGAACTTGCAGGCGAGTCTCTTGAGTGTGTGGAGGAGTTTTGTTATTTGGGAGACATGTTATATGCTGGAGGTGGGGCTGGAGTTAGCTCGGTTGCTAGGGTGAGAAGTGGTTGGAAGAAGTTCAGGGAGCTGTTGCCTCTCCTGACATTGAGAGGACTCTCCTTACGTGCTAAGGGGTCTTTGTATGCAGCATGTGTTAGGAGTGTGATGCTGTATGGTAGAGAGACCTGGGCAGTAAAGGAAGAGGGTATTCGCAGGTTTAAACGTACAGAAATGACAATGATTAGGTGGATGTACAGTGCGTCCCTGCGTGCAAGGCCTGGGGGGGCTGGGTTTACGATGGAAGAGTTGAGAGGTAGGATGGGACTGGAGTGTATTGGTGTTGTGATGAGGAGAGGTAGGCTGAGGTGGTTTGGACATGTGGAGAGGATGGGGGATGATAATTGGGTACAGAGGGTGAGAGGTGTTAATATTGGGGGAGGGGTAGACCGAGAAAGACATGGGACGAGGTCATTAAGTGTGACTTTTGGGGTTAAGGGACTGAACGGGGAGGCTGCGAGGGATCAAGCAGCGTGGAGAGCCGCCATTAGGTGACCAAGGCCGACGCATGTCCATGGGTTTTATTCGCCCCTGTATGGAATACAACTCTCATGTGTGGGGAGGCTCCCCCCATGCAGCTCTTCTCAATAGGGTGGAGTCAAAGGCTTTTCATCTCAGTAACTCCTCTCCTCTTACTGATTCCCCTCAGCCTTTGTCTCTTCGCCGCACTGTTGCATCTTTATCTCTCTTGTCTCTGCTTCAGCGGTCACTGTTCCTCTGTACTGTCTGCTTGCATCTCTCTACCTCTTTGATGGGCACGTAGTACCCGTCTAGCAACAATCTCTCATCCCTTTTCTGTCCAACTCTCTAATGCAAGAGTTAACTGTTACTCCCAGTCTTTCATTTAAGCAACTGGTCAACTCTGGAACTGTCTTCCTCTGTCAGTATTTCCTACTTTCTATGATCTCCAGTCTTTCAAATGCAGTGTGTCCAGGCATTTTGAAATGAATGGAATTTGAATTAGGCTCTCGTATTGTTTTTATTTTTCCTTGGAAGGAACAGCATGCGGGCCTATGGCCTTTGGTTCCTTCTTCCTTGCAAGGGGGGGGATGAAAATATCAGTATGAATATAGAAAAGTGTAAATCAATTAAAGTAGCGTAAGAAATGAGCCGCTGCTGTTGCTGTATGTACGTACACTTATATGATACTACAGTATCCAGAAACTGAAGTGTACATGTGACTCTGGAAACGGGTGTAAATGTGTGGAACTGTAAAAAAGGAGCCACTAGTGATACAATAACTATTATATGTGTTGCACGTGGAATGTGATACAGCACATCAACTTGTGTAAATATATTTGGAAAAATAAGTGACAATCTTGAAAGTGTACAAAAAGGAGTCACTAGCAAGACAGTAATAATGTATATAATGCTCCTGTATCCAGAAAACAGGCAGTGACAGAATATGGAAAAAAATAAAATGAGAATGTGAATCAAGAAGAGTTGTTGGTCAGTGCAAATACTGTATAGTGTCAGAAAAGAACCACAGATATAGTAATATGAGTAAATGGTGATTCCATGTGAAAAGTCAGTGGTATTTACTTGAAAACAAGTGTAGATGTGTAAATATAAAGTGACATCATAGTGCCAGATGAAAAACGAATGTTTTTTTTAATGAAAAGACTGGATAATCTGTGGTTCAGAGAAAATGGAAGAGGTGAAAGATAGCTGAAGAGAAGTATGGAGAGTTGAAAAGTGTATGAAGAGAAATATACATAGGACTTGAAAGATGTCTGAATAGCAACAAGAAGAATTGAAAGGTGTTTTAAGAGAAATAAGGAGAGCTGAATAATGACTGAAGATTAAATAGTTTAGATGGACAAGATGCCTGAAGAGATGTTGAGAGTTGAAAGAGTTGAAATATGCCTAGAGATAAACAATAGAGCTGAAATGTACTTGAATAGAAATAGGTGGAGAAATATGCTTGAAGACTAATAGGTAGAGGTCTAATATGCCTGGGTAGAGCTGAAATGTACCTGAAGGGAAAGTTAAGGCTGAAAGGATTCCGAAAAGAAATTGGCAGATGCAAAGTAACTAAAGTGAAGTAGAGTTGAATGGTACCTCAAGAGAAATAGGTATAGCTGAAAGATGCCTTTTTAGAAATAGGTAGAGCTGATGAGTAAATGAAGAGAAATGGAGTTGGAAGGTACCTCAAGAGAAATAGGTAAATTTGAAGGGACCTGAAGAGATATAGGTAGATCTGAAGGGACCTCAAGATAAATAGATAGATCTGAAAGGTACGTGAAGGATAATAGGTTTACTGAAACGGTAACTGTAGAGAAATTAGTAGAGCTGAATGGTGCATCAGGAGAAATAAGTAGAACTGAAAGGTGCCTGAAGAGAAGTAGTTAGTTGAAAGGTATACCTGAAGGGAAATGAGTAGAGCTGATGGGTACCTAAAGAAAGAGCTGATAGGTAACTGAAGAGAAATCAAGTTTAAAGATACCTGAAGGGAAAGAGGTAGAGCAGAAACATATCTCAGGAGATATATGAATGGTTCTTGAAGCGATGCAGGTAGAGCTGGAAGGTACCTGAAGAGAAATGGGGTTGGAAGGTGCCTGAAGCAAAATAGGGTGAGCTGAGAGATGCTTTAAGGGAAGTGTTGCTGAAAAGTACGTGAAGAAAAATAGGTTGAGATGAAGAGAAATAACGTTTGTTGGAATATGGTTGAAGAGCATCCCCTCAGCAGGGTGCAAAAACATGATGGATGGGGGCTGGTTCTTGGGTGGTTCTGCTGTGGGTGAAAGTTCTTGGGTTGGAGATCAGTAGTTGTGAGTGGGTTCTCGATTGTCCACTTGTGTGGAAGGAGCTGATCTGAGTAACTGATGAGAAAGGTTTGGCTCCAACCCCGTGGAACCTGCGAGGTGGAAACCCCCTGAGGTTGCTCATTCACTTTTTCTGCTGTGATTCACCCTGAACTGATCTTGCAGTTGTTCTCCCCACCTACGTTTGGTTTACTCCAAAGTAGGTTAGTTTCTCCTCCCCCACCTACTCTGGGTTTATCCCATAGTAGGCCTCTGTACTTCAACTTTATCCTGAAGTGGAATTCCTTTAGCAGATTGACTATCGTAGGGTCAGTTAGTAGAGAAATAGATATTTAAGTATCAATAATAGGGATGTTTAGAAGAGACGGAGGACTTCCCCGGGATTGGAAGAGAGAAACAGTATGGATGGTAGGATGAGTGGAGAGAAAAAGACTTGTCAGGATACAGAGATGTAGATGTTAGGGATGATTAATTGAGGGAGAGGGGCAGGATTGGTTAGTAGATATTGGAGTGTATAATCGTTAGAGAGGGGAGAGATATCAATGGAACTGTTTCAAGGGATGAGAGAATTGAGGAACTGATAGAAAATATGATAATAACTGCCAAATGGTAAAGAGCAAGTTTGGATGAATGTGAAAAGGGCAAGTAAGAATTAGTTACATACACACATGGAACCTTAACCTCTCCTGACCATGCATCACTTTTGTTGATACTATATTTTAAAGACAAAGAAAAATTGCTAGTTGCATATTATTTATATGCAAATATGTAGAGTTTAGGCAGAATTGCCAAGATCTTCCAGCATCACAATGAAAACATCAGGAGATGGACCTTCAGCAAGAGTATTGGACGTGATTGGAACTGCCTGTTAGGCTGCAAAAGCTCAAGATGAAACTGTATGAACATTGGAAAGAGTGCTGGTATTACTTCACAGTGCATCCCATCAATACCCCCTGGAGATAAGGGGGTTTCAAGAATAATTCCTCAGTATCCCTACTTGTCATATGAAGCGAGTAAAAGGGTTTGTGGTGGGTTAGTTCCCCACCCTGTGAAACAGCTTACTAAAAATACGAATAAGAAGCCTCGGACCAGGACTGACCAAAATATGACGACTTTGGTCCATTCAAAGGACTTGGTGAGGATTGCGACTTCGAATGTAAGGGGTATATAATGATGAGGTGAAGGAAAGAGAGATTGTACAGGTGCTTGAGGGTGCGAAAGTGGATGTATTTGGATTAACAGAAACTAAATGGAGAGGCGAAAGTGCGAGAGAATGGGAGTAGGGATGGGGTATATGCGTGGGAGTAGGTGAATATGAGAGGGCAAAAGAAGGAGTTTGTATTGTTGTGAGTAACAGATGGAAGGAAAATATAAGAGAGTATGGATTAGTTGGGTCAAGGATTGTGTGGGTAAGAATGAAAGTTGTGCTACAAATGTGGGCAATTGTGTGTGTGTATGCACCAACGCAAGATCATGCAAGCAGAGTGAGAGAAGAGTTTTGGACAAACATGGAAGCATGCTTGAAAAAGTTCAGAAGGAATGAGAGAGTGTTTCTGATTGGAGATATGAGTGGAAAAGTAGGGAATGGGAAAGTGAATGGAGTGGTTGGTGAGTGGGGTGTGCCTGCAGAGATGGATGAGAATGGCAGTGCTTTAGTGGACATTTGTGCCGGGAAAGGGTTGGTGATAGCTAATACCTTCTTCAGGCACAAAATGATCCATAGGTATATGCGGCGAGTGTTGAGAAGAGTGGATGGTGAACTGAATGAACAGAAGGCAGTGATTGATTATATGTGTTTGGATGAAAGGATGAGAAGGTGTGTAATGGATGCAAGAGTATGTATGAAGGCTGGGGGAGTGGACTTTTGGACCACCACTTGGTGGTGGTCAGAATTAAAGTCCAAACAAAATGGAAAAAGAGAAGAAGGGAAGGACAGGAGGAATTAGTTCTTACAAGGAGGGTAGAAAAGTTACAAGAGGATGGAAAAAAGGCAGAATGTAAAAGGGAAGTGGAGGAGTGATTGGGTAAATATAGACTGGAGCAGATGGGGGTGTGGATGGTGTGTGCAAGATATTCACAGAAGAAATCTGTGCAGCATGTGAGGTGGTGTGTGGTGTGAAGGGAAGACGAAAGGGGGTGAAGAGAACAGTATGGTGGATTGAAGAGGTGAGAGGCTGCGGCACAAAAGAAGAAAGCATATAGTGAGTGGATGAGGAACCGGGGGGGTGTCAAAGAAGTTGAGAGATGGAAGAGAGAGTTGTATGTAGAGAGGTGAAGAGAGTAGTAAGAAGAGAGTGGATGAGGAGTTTGGAAGGAATTTGAATGCGAAGTGGAGGGAATGGAAGAAAATGTTCTTTATAGAGGTAATGATAGTTAGACAGGGTGACAAAGAAGTTAGTTGGGATGTGAAAGATAGAAATAGTAGATTACTAGTAGAGAAGGGAGAAGAAGTAAAGAGATAGAGAGCACTTTAATGAATTGTTGAACATAGAGAATGAAAGTAATGCAAGTATAAGTGGCTGGGAGATGGAGAGATGTGGGAAAAGAGGAAGAAATCAGTAGGATGGAAGTAGTGGAAGCAATGAAGAAAGTTAAAATGGGGAAAGCCCCAGGAATTGATGGAGTGTGTGGTGAAATGTTGAAGTATGGGGGAGAGATAGTAATAGAATGGATGTGGAAGGTGTACAGAATGGCCTGGGAGGAAGGTAAAGTCCTGGAGGATTGGAAGTCAGGTGTAATTATTCCCCTGTACAAGGGAAAAGGAGAAAAAGAAGTGTGTGGTAACCATAGAGGCATTTGCCTTCTTAGTGTAATAGGAAAAGTATATGGTAGGATACTTACTGACAGTTATGGAAAAACGGGAATTAGTTGGAGAAGAACAGGGAGGTTTTAGGAAGAGAAGAGGTTGTGTAGATCAGATATTCATTCTTAGATCTGTAGTGAAAAAGTTTCTAGAGATGGGAAAGAAGTTGTATGCAGCCTTCATGGATTTGGAGAAACCATATGACGGTGGATAGACAAAGATTGTGGAAAGTTTTAAGAATATATGGAGTAGATGGGAAGTTGTTGATGGCTGTGAAGAGTATGTATGAGGGTGCTAAGGCTGCAGTGCATCTGGATGGTGAACTGAGTGAATTTTTCCATTTGAAGGTTGGATTGAAACAAGGATGTGTCATGTCTCCGTGGTTGTTTAGTCTGTATTTGGATGGGGTTATAAAAGAGATACAAGGTAGGGCAGTGGATGTTGGAGCAGCCCTAGTGAGAGAGGGCAGTGTTTGGAAACTCCCTGTTCTGTTGTTTGCAGATGATACTGTGTTGTTAAGTGAAGATGAAGGGGAGTAGCAAGGCTTGGGAGACGAATTTGGGAGTGTGTGTAAGAATCGGAATCTAAAGGTGAATGTAGGGAAGAGTAAAGTGATGGCCTTCGAGAGAAGTGAAGTCAGTGAATGTTCAGTGAGATTGAATGGGGAGGATATTGAGAATGTGAGTTCATTTAAGTACATGGGTAGTGTTATGAGTAAGGATGGAAGATTAGAGGATGAAGTGCTTGAAAGGGTGCAGCAGGGAAGAAAGGTTGCTGGTTTGTTGAAAGCAGTGATAAGAAATGGAAGTGAAAAAGTTGCTACATGACAGTATTGTGATACCAACTCTAACATATGGAAGTGAAGCTTGGACTATGTTGGAGGGACAAAAGGCAAGAGTGAGAGCAGTGGAAATGAGTTATTTGAGAGGAGCATGTGGAGTCACAGGCTGACAAATGAGGAAGTGAAGGAGCGTTGTGGTGTGGATGTGATAGGAAGCGTTAGGAAGAACACATTAAGGTGGTTTTGGCATATGGAGAGTGAGAGACTGATGAGGAGAGTGTATGTGTGTGAAGTGGAGGGAGGGGGAGACCAAGGATGGGATGGAGTGTAGAGGTATATGAGAGAGTGGGGTGTGAGCTGGGAGCAGTTCAGTGAAATGGCAGGGGACAGAGCAACATGGAGGTGATTTGTTTGTGGCCACCCCTTACGGGATTAAGGCGTCTGGCAATAGATAGATAGCATCCAAGCAGAAGACCAGTGTTATTTTTTACTGGAATTCCAACAGGACTACGTACCAGCTTGTACACATGATTATTATCTGCACCTAGTTGATTCAGTCAGTAGGCTACAACAAATGTTGTTATGTATGGAAGAGTGAAAAACTACAGTTAGATATGTACATATTATTATGAACGTAGAAAAATGTTCATCAGTATAGATATTGTGTAAGAAAGGAAACAGCAGTGGTGCAGTGGCAATGTATTGTGGTAACACGCTGAAGCTGTCATAAGTGCTGGTGTAAATGAAAGCATATGTAAAGTAATGCAAGAATGGAGAGACTATTGGTCAAGTGAGTATATATTGTACTGTCATTTGCTGAAATTATATTACATATTGAATTTTGGTGTCATTGAATGTTAATGTAGAAAAGAAGTGTAAATTGTTTAAGAATGGAGTCAGTAGTGGCACAGTAAATAACAGTAATATTTGGTGCTCTTATATGGTGATTCTAAAGTGGAAATGCCTTTGCAAATAAATCTGAATCTGGAAAATTAAGTGGAAATCCGTAAGAATATAACCATGTTAGAAATCCACTTGTGATGCAGTTTATAAGTACTGTATATATTTTGCTCATGTATACAGAAACCAAAAGTGAAATTGTTAGTGGAAATGAAGTGATGTATGGAAAACCACATAAATAAACAGTAGTGGAAGAAAGCCATTGGTGGTGGAGTAGTGTGTATTTGTTGCATCTGTATTCTGAAACTTTAAAGTGACTGGAAATATATGTGTTAAGTTTGGTGTAATTGAAGAACAGTTTTAGGTAAGACATAAGTGTATAAGTAAGTGAAATCTAGTGCTTCAGTATGAGATACCTGTTTACCTCAGTATTACTTACGTGGAGGGATGGATCCTGAAAGTGTATACAAGTGGATGAGAATGTGTTCATTTACAAGGATACACCCAGGAGTGCCCCATTTTACTATGGAGATGTGGCGAACATGGTAAATTTTACAGGGAAATTAAAAGTAGCCAAGAACAGAAATGCTAAGCATTATTTCTTTGAAGAAAAGGAGGCAAAAGCTATATATGACTACATTAGTCCTCAATAGGACTACCCACCAACCGTGGCTGATGCACTACGCATGTCTAGACATGATAACAGATCTACAGCTAAAAACATCTTTGAGTTGCGTTAGAAATGTTTTTAATTTCCATATTAGGATGAGCTGGATGATGTAGTGGGAGAAATGCCCAGGAGCTATAAAGTGATTGTAATGGGGGATATGAATGAAAGAATAGGCAATGGTCCTGAGGATGACATAATGGGTTGTTATGGAGTACCAGGAGAAAATGATAATGGGAAGTGACTAAAAGATTTGTCAGGAGAGGAGGTTGTGGATTTGTAACTTGTATTTCAAACACACAGATGCACATAAATATACATGGTACAGAGGGAATGGGGATCGTGTTGAGTGAAGCCTGATTGATTACGTGCTCGTAGAGAGGTCGATGCTGGAAATGGTTGCTGATACGAGGGCCGTGAGAGGACGATGTGGAGGTCTGTCAGATCATATGATTGTGGTATGCAAGATCAAGCTGAGAGGAGTGAGGTGGATCAGGAGAGAGAGGACCAGTTAGGGAGAAAGACTGAAAGTTGAGAAGCTGAGGATCAAAGATATGGCATATGATTACAGGATCTAAGTAGAGGAGTTAGAATCAGTGAATTGGAATGAAATGGATCTGGACAGCCTGTGGAATGCATAAAGGGTTTGCTTAGTTAGGAATGCCAAAGCGGCATTTGGTGTGGCAAGAGTAACAACAAAGAAGAAAGGTATGGCGTGGTGGGATGATGAGGTTAAGAGAGCGGTGGAGGAAAAGAGGAAGAAATGGCTAGAGTGGCTACTGGACAGGGGTTCAGTTGAAATAACTGAATATATTGAGAGCAAGAAGCACGTAAAGAGACTAGTGAAGAGGAAAAAGGAGGTAAATGATGATCTAGGAATGCAAAGTACTCTGAAAATAGGAAGTTATTCTGGAAAGAGGTGCAGAAATGTAGAAGTGAAAGTGGACAGAAATGTGATGGTGTGAAGGATGCAGGTGGTAGATTATTAACCGAAGGGGATGAAGTAAGGACCAGATGGAAAGAATATTTTGAAAGCCTGATGAATGGGAACAGAGAGAGCAGAGCGGCTGTAAACATGATTGGTTTTGGAGGTGTGCAGAGAAGGAATGCAGTGCCAGGAGACTTGACACTTGCACAGGTGAAGAGTGCTGTGAAGCTGCTGAAAAATGGGGTTGATGATGTGTATGCAGAGATGATTAATTGTAGTGGAGAGAGTGGAATGAAGTGCTTGTTGGAGATATGTAAGTGTAAGAAAGCATGGATGAGTGAAACTGTGCCAGCAGAGTGGAAAAAGGCTGTGATTGTACTGCTGTACAAAAATAAAGGTGAGCGAAATGAGTGCAAGAATTATCATGGTATTAGTTTATTTAGTGTGGTAGGAAAGGTATATGGAAGAATTATTATAGAAGAGATATCGGAAGTCCTAGTGAGTGATGAACAGGGTGGCTTTAGGAGTGGCAGAGGATGTGTGAATTAAATATTTGTAGTGAGACAGATAGCAGAGAAGGCTTGTAAGAAGGGTCAGGTGTTTATGGCATTTGTGGATTTGGAAAAAACATATGACAAAGTAGACAGAGAAGGATTGTGGAAAGTTTTGCGCATGTACGGTGTAGATGTTAAGCTACTAGGTGCCGTCAAGAGGTTTTATGCTGGTAGAGAAGCATGTGTGAGGGTTAATGGGCATCTAAGTGAATGGTTCACTAACAGTCTGGGTGTGCGGCAAGGTTGTGTGATGTCTCCATGGTTCAATATATGTATGGATGGGGCGATGAGAAAAGTAAAAACATGAGTAATGGAGAGAGGGATGGCGATGGTGATGGATGGAATATCTCAAATCTGTTGTATGCTGATGATGCAGTAGTACTTGCAAATACTGGACAAGAACTTGGTAGACTGTTGCAGAGTTTTGCTGATGTCTGTGAGTGTTGTGCTTTGAGAGTAAATGTAGAAAAGAGTAAAGTGATGGTTATTGAGAGAGAAGGTGACTCCCAGTGCAATGTCACAGTGAATGAAGAGAGACTGGAATTGGTGAGAGTTCAAATACCTGGGTACAGTGATAGAAAAGAGAGGAAAATGTGCAAAAGAAGTTGAAAGTAGAGTGACACAAGGAAGAAAAGTAGCTAGTGCAATGAAGGCCTTGATAAGAAACAGAGGCTTAAGTGTTGCAGCTGCATGAGGCTTACATCAAGGAGTGTTAGTGCCAACTTTAACATATGGATGTGAGACTATGGTTTGGCATGAAAATGAAAAGTCAAGAGTAAGAGCAGTGGAGATGGGACTGCTGAGAAATGTTTTTGGAGTGCAGAGTGGATAGGATGCGAAATGATGTGATTCGTGAAAGATGTGGAGTGAGGAAGTCTGTGGACACCAGAATTGAAGATAGTGTACTGCAATGGTATGGTCATGTGGAGAGAATAGATAACAATAGAGTGGTGAAAAAGATATACCTGAGCAAATTTGAAGGAGGGGGGAGGCGAGGTAGGCCAAGGAGAATGTGGAGAGGTAAGGTGGATGAGCGAGTGAGGAAAAGAGGTTTGGATGTCGGTGAGGCTAGGGAACTAACGAGATCGGGCTGACTGGATGAATGTTGTGAGAAGAAGTGCATGATTAGGGATTTTGGCACCCCTTTCTAACGTGGCAGCGTCCGGATCGACTCTATCGGATACGTTTGTGTGAAGCTACAAAACGTGGTGAATGTTTTTTTTCGTTTTCGATAGAGCCAGGATTCTGGGGGCTTGAATGATGAGTGAATGGAAGCGTTGCCCATTGGATTGGGCACATTTGGACTGTTTGGACATTGCTACTCCTCACCCTGCCCTAGGGTTGGAATGGAGGTCCAGATGATGATGATGATGATGACATCAGTTGTTGAAAATGCTTTGCCTCCAGTTTTCACATGAAAAAAATTGGCAGAATATTTAGATATTGAGCATACAAGTGTATAGTAAGCCTGAAATACAGTTTTAAGTGAGTAATGCATATGTTAAACAGTTTTAGTTTGAAAAGTCGGTGATGTTTTAAATAAGGCATGAAAATAATTAGTGAAAGTGCGAGATGAAAATGGTAAGAGTATGTGGATGCAAACTGCCTGGAAAATGCAGTTAAAAAGAACTGGGGGGGGGGGTGAGGAGCCTAATAACAATATTCTTTGGTTTAGTTAGACATATATGCTGCCTTGTTCATCGTTAATGCTGAGCGGCAGCAAGTGATTAGGATTAGAATGATGTTAGTCATGAGGAAGTGCTGTGGACAGTATAAATAGCCACTGTATTGTTTTAGTCTGCTAATGACTTACAGTAAATATGCTTTAAAAGGGTAAAAATCTTCTTGTCACAATGTGTGATGTATGTGTATGTGAAAAGTTAATGTAGTTCAATTTAAATGTAAAGAAAGTAAGAATAAGTAATGTAAGGAAGAGTTGTCAGTGCTGCTAAATGTTTGTTTATTGTGCTACAATATAGAGAGACTAAAAAAAAATGGAAGTATTGAAAACCCATGCAAATTTGTGGAAACTGCAAAACAAGAAGTCACGGGTGATAGACTGTGTAAGTGGGATCTCTAAGTAAAATGAAGTTAAGTTCAAAGTAGAGAATTTATGCAGATTATGAGAGTCACAATTGATTCACCATGTGTGTATAAGATTCTCTTTTTTGCAGAAACTAGGCAGTGGCTAGAGGTTAGAAACATGGAAAATAATTGTGAGTGAATAGAGAACAGTTCATAAGTGGACATAGTGTTAGAAAAGAACCATGAGTTTAAGTATGGTGTTCATGTAGAGGCAGTGCTGTGTAAAGCAAAGGTAGAAAATAAGTGAAAGTGTGTTATAGATGATGAGGCCAGCGTAGAAGTGGGAACTCTAAAGACAGTGAAGTTAAATTCCACAGAGATATTTTTAGCAGCCGTGGCTCAGTGGGTTAGAGCACTCCGCTCTGGCCGTAGGGTCGGACGATCGAATCCACCCAAGGGTCATTGGTAGACATCAGGATGGGCATCCGGTCATAAAATGCTACACGCTCCAATCCAAAAAGGCCCACGCATGCAAGCATGTTGCAGCCTTCAAAAACGAAAATGAATTATGATAGTAATTAAACTACAGATAACTAAAAATGAATATGTGAGCCGTGGTTCAGTGGGTTAGAGCGCTCCACTCTGGCCGTAGGGTCGGAGGATCGAATCCACCGAAGGGTCATTGGTAGACATCAGGAAGGGCATCCGGTCATAAAATGCTACACGCTCCAGTCCAAAAAGGCCGACGCATGCAAGCATGTTGCAGCCTTCAAAAACGAAACGAAACGAAAGAACCACAAACTGTGCGTGTTTGCTTTAAGTATGAAATAAATTAAATTCTTTCCATTTTCTCTGTTAATTTGATAATACAGTAGTAGTAGAATATTGTAATTGTCATGAATTTCTGTGGAAAGGATATAGAGCTGTGTTATTGTCTTATTCAGCCACAGGTGTAAGAGAAAAAGGTGCATAAGGACAAAAATCTTCAGCTAAAATGAATGAAGTACCTATGGATATTTAGACAATACACTTGAAATCCAGTGAATGAAAACTGAATGTGCAAGAATAATCATAATAAAAGGACAGTGTTGTAGCAGGAAAGTTGGTAACAGAAAATCATATTTTAGGTGGCAAATACTCTTATTCTGAAAATGGGTCAAATGTTGTAAGTGGATGTAGCAGTGTGTATTATTTTTTTAAAAGTTTGAAGCATGATATAGAAACAGTGAGATATTGGCAGTTGTGCTTGTGTAAATTCTGTCATCCCTAACCCTTAACTGCGCATGCTAACAGCTTAAAGGTGAACAATAGCGTTTTAAGGAGCATTTCTGTGTTGAGTAAGAGCTCCATACAGTACTGAGAAGTGCATTACATAAAAGTTTGTTAAACAGGAAATTACCATAAGCATGTTTAACCTGTAAGTGAAAGTGTTAAATAAGAAATTGTGATATGCATGTTAAACTTCTGTGTGGAAGTGCTTTAAGTGAGAAATTGCTATATACACGTTAAACTTCTAAGTGGAAGTGTATTAAATACGATATTGTCATATACATAAGCTTCTGTGGAAGTGTGCACACAGAGTAACTGTATGCATATGAGACCTCTACAGTCCACCAGTCATGGTTGCCATTTACAGAAGTGCATTTCCTGGTTCCATAGTATTTGTAAAATGCCTGCTGTTGTTCCCCATCGTGTGCCACTGCTCACTTCATGCCTGCTTGTAGCTGTAGCATCTAGGTATACCACCAATCTCAGAAGAATTTCTCCCTTTTACATCTCAAAAGACGTGGATGATATTGAGTGATGATGCCAAAACCAGCTGACACATAAAGACCATCACAGAACAATGGAGGAAACTAAGAGGATGGATCTTGGAGGCCTTTGGCACCAGTGACGAGATCTGCATGCTGTTTCTGCGAGGCCTGGTATATACTACCCAGGCTTGGGTACTGCAGTCAGTTGTGCAACCTATCAAAGGTGAAATTGAGAAAGTCAAGGCTTCTCAGCAAATTTTGACCAGCAATATTCCCTGATCAGCATGTAGTATTTACTGGGAATGTCTGAAGCTCTAGAGCTGTTTCTCACTCTTATAGTGGCATATTTGTCACCTCATCACATAAACATGCAGGACCCTTGAACCCAAGTTTCTGACACAGGTGTACAGTGAGTTGCAGCCACAGATCACACTGCATCAAAGGATCCAGAGCAAATTGTCAGAACATCAGGACCCAGTGGGCCATTAGCCTCACTATGACTGGGGTCAGCCTGCCCAACAAACTACCTACATATCTGAGAAACGTCATCTGCACCTGTGGAAGCTTTTGGTAGAAGTGGATGTTCTGAATTGTATTGAAGACACACAACTGTTTTGTCCATGTTACATCTGACCTTCATAAAAGATGGTAAAATACAGTATAGCATTGCATTTGTGGGAACATAAGTGGATGCAATAGGACTGTACATAACTAAGGTAGAGTGGCTGATATCTTAAACAGAGATCCTCTTGATTTAAATGATTTTTCAGTTTTGAGCACAGGGTAGTGTCTGACTTACGTAACAGCGTTAAAATCACAGCAGTTCATACTGGTTCATAAACAGTTGGACAGTTTCAGATATACTGTATATATTATTTTGCAAATTATTACCATAATTTCTGTTTTATGGGATGGCATTGTTAATGAATGGTGTTTGATGGAATACTGTATCTCAAATTTGCTGTGTGCTGATGATGAAATACTACTTGCGAATACCGGACAAGAGCTTGGTAGACTAGTGCAGAATCTTGTAGATGTCATGCCTTGAGAGTAAATATAGACAGAGTAAGGTGATGGTTATTGAGATAGAAGGTTGCTTCCAGTGTGATGTTACAATGAATGGAGAGAGATTGGCATGTGGAGAGAATGGAGAGTGCAAGACTGATGAGGAGGTGTATATGAGTGAGGTGGAGGGGGGCAGAGGGAGGGGGAGGCTGAGGATGAAATGGAGGGATGGAGTGGAGAGGTATATGAGAGGGGGGGGATGTGAGCTGGGAACAGGGCAGTGAAATGGCGGGGGACAGAGCGACATGGAGGCGATTTGTTTGTGGCCACCCTGTTTGGGATTAGGGTGTCTGGCAATAGATAGAGAAGAGAGACTGGAGTTGGTGAGAATTCAAATACCTGCGTTCAGTAATAGAAGAGAGGGAAAAATGTGCAAAGGAAGTGGAAAGTAGAGTGACAAAAGGAAGAAAAGTAGCAAGTGCAATGAAGGCCTTGATATGAAACAGATGATCGAGTGTTGCACCTGTGTCAAACTTTCATGGTGTTAGTGGTAACTTTAACAGATGTGTGTGAGACTTTGGTTTGGCATGAAATGAGAAGTCAAGAGTAAGAGCAGTGGAGGTGGGACTGCTGAGGATTGTACATGACGTACAGAGAGTGTATAGGATACAGAATAATGTATTATGTGAAAGATGCTGAGTGAGGAAGTCTGTGGACAGCAGATTCGAGAAGAGTGTACTAAGATGGTATGGTTATGTGGAGAGAATGGATGACAGTAGAGTGGTGAAAGGTATATCTGAGCGTATTTGAATGAGGGTGAAGGTGAGGTGGGCAGGAAGAAGGTGGAGAGATATTGTGGATAAGTGTGTGAGGAAGAGAGGTATGGAAGTTGGTGAGGCTAAGTTACTGACAAGATCAAGCTGGTTTGATGAATTTTGTGGAGAAGCTCGTGATCAAGGCTTTAACACTTTATGGCACTGGTCCATATCTTATGTACTTGTCTGAGAATTACATGCATGATGGATATGCAGTGTAAATGATGAAAATCTGCAAGTTACAGTGAATAAACCATGATAAGAGGAAAATCTAATTTTAAGAGAAATATTGAAAACAGTCAGTTGGTGTAGGAAAGGAGCCACTGTGGTGCAGTGTGATTGGTATATGGTGCTTTGAAACGGAGAAACTAATGTCAATGTGATTTAATGAAAACTGGGATAAGTAAGCACAAAATTTGCTTTTATTTAGTTCAAAATCAGTCACTAGTGTACGTGGTGGTGATGTACTGTACAATACTCATCAAAAGTTTGTGCCGCCAGTTTCCTCTTGGGGGTGGGGATCATGTTGGGGAAAAGAAGGTAAATAATGCATTATAATTACCTTTAGTGCTTTGTAGGGTAGCCATTTCGTTTCTTGACAGATCTGAGATGTCGAGGAACTGAAAGGGCCAGGTTGTTTAGGGCTTCAGGTGAGATATTAGTCCAGGACTCATGAATTGTTGCTTCTAATTTAGGCAGAGAGGTCATGTCCTTCCCTTGCAGGTACTTCTTTATGATGTGCCAGAGGTTCTCTGTTTGGGTTAAGGTCTGGGCTGTTGCCTGGCCAGTCCTTTATGAAGGGTTCCTGGCAGTCTTGAAGCCAGTTGGTGACAGTCTTTGCGGTATGAGGAGGTGCACCATCCTGTTGAAACACCCGTGCACCTGTGAACTCAAAGGACTCGGGTAGATAATCACACAGGATCTCCAGATAAACATCCTGACTCAATTTTTGGTTTCAGGGAATCACAAGTTTTCACTAAGTCTTAGAAAAACAACTCCATTCCATAAGTGAATCAAGGTATTTAACTGTGCTTTCCACGTAGCGTGGGTCAAGAAGATCACTTCCTTAACGCCAGTACACTCGTGCTCCTCGATTACAGGTAATGGTAAATGTTTCCTCATCCGACCACAACACTGCTTCTCACCCCAAAGTAGGCACTTCTTAGCAAAAGCTAAGAAAACCATGTAAGAAGTGGCTTACGTACTGGCCTACAGCTACTGTAACCAAATTCGTGGACCTTTCGAGAAACCGTTTGCACCGGGAGCTCACCAGACACTTCCGGGTAGCTTTCCTTTAACACTCTTGCTGTCACACAAGGATTTAACTGCACTGCATGTTTTAACAAATTTACAGACCTTGATGATGTCTTCCTGGGCCGACCAGACTGTGGTTTTGCTGTTGGTATTGAACCACTGTTTTCTTCCCTGTGACGGTGCCACCACTTTTGAAATGTCAAGCTTACCACACTGACTAACTGACAAACTTCCTTTTTGGGGTGGCCTGCCTCCTTTACAGCAGTGATCTGCGATATAAATTCACTCAGTAACTCCTTGGTAGGGCCCATCTTAAGGGTTGATAGCCTAAAGTACAGCCTGCCGCCTAGGGGAGAAATGGCGCTGGACGCTACGAATGCGCGGCGTACTTCCACCTTGTATGACTGCCTGCAGGCAACTGAGGTGTCAGCCAACCATTGCGTAGTAGAACCCCGGGCTACTGTGACGTCGTTTTATCGGCGCCAACTTCCGTCTCAGTCGCTTCACCCTAAAACAGGTCTTTCTTTTTTTTGCCAAAAGTTTGCGGCACCCTGACTTAGGCGGGGCAAACTTTTGATGAGTACTGTATGTGAAACTATTGTAAATAAATGGAAATGTAGGGAGAAGGAAATAATGTAAGGAAGAACTAGTTCTGAGATTATGTAGTGCTTCTGCATGTAGAGACTATAGTGTAAATAATGCTAAGTATGGAAAACGTGTAAATTAGTATACATGTAAAAAAAGCAATCACTATTTATGTGCATATATGGTACTCCTGTATGCAGAAACATAACAGTGACTACAGTAACAAATCTAAGGGGAGAGTATGTGGTAGTGTATATAAAGAGCTGCCATTGGTCATTGTGAATATAGTGTAAGAATGATCCCACTGGTGTAGAAATAAGTGTATGTGGTTCTGTACAGCAGACTTCTTTTCCTTGGCTTTTGTTAATCATAAGTTTAGGGTCAAAAAGCTGGCAGTTGTATGAAATATTGTAGGATGGCTTGGAAGCTCCCAAGGCTGTCAGATTTTCCATTGAGGAAGTGGCCAACTGTGTAAATTTTATAGGTCAAAAAGGAGGAAATTATCAGTGAAGGACATATAAAACAGCCAAATGTGTGAGAATGGCAACCATATTCTTTGAGGAAATGATGCAGAGGCCAAATGCAATTTGACTATTCCTTGAAAGGGCAACCAAGCAACCCTGGCTAATGCAAACTGCACAGTGGATCTATAGCTGAAAACATCTTTGAACTGCAGAATCGGAAATCATCAGTTTGAATCATGTCATCCAGTTTTCGTACCCAAATAATGTACCGAAAAGTATAAAATTGAACGTCATGCCTCTGAAATACAATTTTATGTACTTTGTGTCGAATGCTTACTGTAAACAGTTGTGATATGAAAAGTAAGTGTTCAGTTAAACAAGGCTAGAAAACAAATGTTGTATGATGGTACGGGTGGGAAGTGCAAGGAAAGTGCAGTGCAAAAACAGAAGAGACTGTGGTAACTAAACTCTTCATTTTGGTTAGGCATGAAACTGCCATCTTTCTAGCTTTAATGCTGAGCCCTAACAAGGACTGAACATTAGAATGTGATGCTAGTTAAGAAGTGCTGTGAATAGGATGTCGAGCCTTAGTATTGTCCAGGTCTACTACTGACCTACAGAAAATAGGGTGTAAAAGGACGAGCCTCCACCTAGTTAAAATGTGTAAACAATACAGTAGGTGCGGAAAGTATTGTCGCTTTTTTGCCGACGTCATTTTTTTTCGGGTTAAGTGAAGTAGGGTCAATACTACCCTCCCCTGTGATGCGAAATGAGCTGACGCTTTTTCAACGGGAGCTGGCAACCCTGCTTGATAGGTTTGGCACCACAGGAGCAGGCTCAGTAATGTTTGGGCAGCCACAGGAGGAGGATTGTCTCTGTGTGTGATGCACCATGAGGGCATGTTTTGACTCAAATAACACAGTTATTTGGTTACCTACCACATTCTCATCATGCCTAAAGTAACCACAAGCAAGGACAAATGTGTGGAAGTGATTACTTTATACAAAGATGGCGACAAACTCCCATTTATTGCAAATCAGATGGTGTTAGACTGAGGACAGTGCAGAGACTGGTGAAGTGGTTCAAGGACAGTGGGGAGGCCATTCCTCCCACTCCACTTCCCATGCCTGGGAGACCTCGTAAGACAACATTCAGGACCTGTCAGCTGATCTGAAGGCAAGTTAGAAAGGATCCAAGGCTAACAGCATGGGATTTAAAAGAAAAGAACCCACAGTTGCTGGCAGATGTGTCTGTCAGAAGTGTGCAGCAACTGTTGCATGACGATCTGGGCTACAGGAGTTTTTGTGCTCGTAAAAAACCAGTGCTAACTGCACTTCAGAAGAAAAAGAGTAAATTTTTGTAAGAAATATCTTGCCTGGAGTGAGGAGCAATGGAAAACTGTGCTTTGGAGTGATGAGTCAACATTTACTGTCACTGGTACCCCTTCATCACGAGTGTACCGCAAACCAGGCAGTGACCCCCTGGATCCTAAGAACACTTCCAAGTTTGTTAAATACCCAGCCTCACTCATGGCTTGGGGCTGCTTTACATATTATGGTGTTGGTAAGTTGGTAATTCTACCTGCAAATGAAAAAGTGAACCAGAACAATTATTTGGAGCTCTTATGTGATGTTTTAAGTGACTTTTTTGATAAAACCAAGGCAAGAGTATTTATGCAAGATTCTGCCCCTGCACATGTTGCAAAGTCAGTGAAACAGTGGCTAACAGACTGTGAGGTTCCCTTTATTCGAGATTGGCCCAGAAACAGCCCAGATATCAATCCCATTGAGAATTTATGGGCGCACATGAAGCGGCACATCATCTTTGCCTAAACTTGAGGCTGCAGTCAAGCAGCTATGGAGCAATTTTAGTCCGTCTGTTCTGCAAAACTACTCCATCAGTCTCCCCAGACGCCTTAAGAAGATAATAAAGGTGAAGGGGAATGCCAGTAAATACTAAATTCAGCGGTGAGTGTTAATTTATTTGTTTCTCCTTGCTAACCACAAGAATGTTTTCTTTTTTTAAGATGGCGTCAACACTTTCCGCGCCTACTGTATGTGAAGTAAAAATGTCATTGTGAATATAGCTTAAGAAAGGATTTACTATACAGCATAGTGGTGCAGTATGTGCATATATCTTATTACAATATACAGAAACTAAACAACATGTGAATGTGGAAAATAAGTGCAAATGTGCAGAGACTGAAAAAGCAGCCACAAGTGATACAATAATTGTCATAAATAAAGCTACTGCTACCATATAAAGTAAAGTGTAAATATGAAATACAGGTGTAAATCTTTGGAAAGTGTAAAAAAAAATTGATAGCGTTAGTATATACAGTACATGACGGTCTTGTATGGAGAAACCGGAAAGTGACTGAGAATATGGTAAATAAATGGATGTAAAAACAGGAGCCACTTGTGATAGGGTGCATATGATGCTCCTGTAAGGAGAAACTAGACAGTGACTAGGAGTATGAAAGATAGATAGGAGTGAGTGTAAAAAAAAACAGGTTGTCTGTGTAAATATAGTTCCAGAAAACAGTTGAATAGGAAACTAGATAAGCACTGGAGACAATACTGATATTTCTTCATGGAGCATCCCAGCTGAAGACCAATGTACAGTGGGGCCCCTTGGATAGCGACCTTATTAGTCCACCATATTGGACGCTATCCATGAAATCGCTACCCGAGGGGCAAACTTCTTACCTAAAAAAATTAATACAGTCCTGGACTCCAGCTATACCCCTAATTTGCTCCATTACCCATCAATATCACATCACATTTCTTCAGTACTGTAATAAGATAAACGTATACTACATATTCAAAAAATTATCTTTTTCTTTTCCTCCATGCAGTATTGTTTCTTTGGCTTGCCACGCATGTATTGTCTGGCCTTTTCAGTCACTTTTACATTACCAGCACTTCCTGCTTTTTCCCTGGGCCACCACCACCACTTGGGCCAGCCCCTGAAGTTGAAGCCATGATGTTAGAACACTCAGTAGCCAGACAATAAATGGGAGGTCACAAAAAAATTTAACAATGGCGAGACTGACAAGTCGAATGAATGCGCGGCGCGTGGATAAACAAACAATCTTCTTCTTGGGGTAACTGCGGGGAGGTTCACCTTCCACCCATCAGTATCACCTAGATACCGGCATTCCCCCGAGAGAAAAGTAAAGGTAAAGGAAAAATTTAAAACTGTAAAATTTGGTAGGAGAGAAATAGTTGGAGATTAGTTATAAGAAAAGCTAAAGATATGTACTTTCACTCCACATGGGTCAATGAACTAAATGACGATAGACTCACACTCACTATCAGTGTTACCAGCTCGCTACGTGTTAAATGCCTAGCGGATTTTCGCTAACCGTGCAGCATTAATCGCTATGAGATAGTTTCATTCCTGTCGCGATCCATGGATTCGCTACCCAAAAAAACGCTATCTGAGGGGCTCCACTGTAATTGTTTGGACTGGGATACCAACAGCACTACCAGTAAATATGATGATGAATATACTGTACCCAGTTGATGCAGAGAGCAGACTGCAACAAATACTGGTATTGAAGAGTGAAAAGCTAGAAACTGTACATAATGTAAAAGAAAAGTTGAAATAATTATATGTAAATGAGTATGAATATAGTGTAAGAAACGGACAACTAACGGTTCAGTGTGTATAATGTGCTTTCGTATGTTGAAGGTTAAATATGATGATGTAAATAAAGTCCAACATGGGAAAAGTGCACATCAGTATAAGGAATGCAAGAAAAAAAACAGTCATGGTGCAATGTGTGTATATATGATCCTGCCACCTGCAGAAACTAAATTACTGTAAAAGTGTTAGGTTCAATAAATGTTAATGTGGAAAAGAAGTGTAAATAATGTAAGAACGAAGTGCGTAGTAGTACGATAAATTACAGCAATATATGGTGCTCCCGTATACATAAACTAATGCGGAAGTTCTTGTGCAGATGAATCTAAATCTGGCAAGTTAATTGGAAATTGGTTTGAATATAACGTGTAAGAAATCCACTAACGATGTAATAAATATATGTACAGTATTATGCTTCTGTATTCAGAAACTAAAGTGGCTTTGTCAGTGTAAGTAAGTAAATCAAGTATGACAAACTCCCATGTAAATGAAAGAAAAAGCCATTGGTGGTGCATGAAAACAAGTATAGAAGTGTAAATGGAGTGGCAAATGACAGTGGCAGGTGAAAGACAAAAAGTACTTTGGATGAGAAGACATGAAAATGAACACTTGAGAGAAACTGGAAGAGCTGAAAGGTGCTTGAAGAGAAATATGGAGAGTTTAAGAATGCCTGAAGAGAAATACACTCGACCCACGATTAGGCGGACTAAAAGGGAGGAAGTCTAGTCCGGAAATCACAGAAGTCCAGGGGCCACTGCCCATTCCCCGTAGTTGATCATTCTCAGTCCGGCAGTCGCCAATACAGTATTCAGTTCCCGCCCCGTACTTTTCCCACACTTTGTCCAGCACTCAGTATTACATGTACCAAAATAAGTTACATAAAAAACATGGTTTACAACATATGACTATATAAAAGGATAAGTACTGTATATTTAACATACTGTTCTTTATGTACTTGCTGTATTGTATTGTCAAGAGGATGCAGGTGTATGCTGTGATTGTAACATACGTTACATACAAAACATGGTTTACAACATATGACTATATAAAAGGAAAAAGAAATACCTGTACTATATATTTAACATACTGTACTGTATATGCACTGTATTGTAGAGAGGCTGCAGGTGTATGGCGTGATCGTAACATATGCTGCATACAAAACGTGGTTTACAACATATGACTTTATAAAAGGAAAAAGATATACCTGTACTGTATATTTAACATACTGTACTGTATATATATTGTATTGTAGAGAGGGTGCAGGGGTATGCTGTGATTGTAACATACGTTACATAAAAAACATGGTTTACGACGTATGACTATATAAAAGGAAAAATAAATACCTGTATATTTAACATGCTGTACTGTATATGTATTGTATTGTAGAGAGGATGTAGGTGTATGCCGTCATCATATAGTGATTCCCCGAATAGATTAAACTATTCAAAGTCAGACACGACATCCATAGGTGAATCTGTAGTACCACTGGAGTCGTGTTGAGCTGCAGGTGAGCTGCTTGGTTCAGGAGGCTGTGGCTTGGCAGTGGCAGACTGGCTCATACCATTGGGGCCTGGTCCAGAAGGTGACTTGGCAGTGCGTGGTTTTAAAAAACTATCAGTCTTAGAGTGGCATTCAGCCTGTTACTGCATCACAATAATTTTTGCAAGGAGAAACCGGAACTGGTCGTAATGCTCCTTAATGTCCTTGTTGTTGCTGTTTGCCACAAATTTAAGTAGCATATCCACACATTTCCTGACCACAGGGATCTTAACAGTTGTTGGTGGCTCGACATCACTCTCCTCACTATCGCTGCTCCGCTCCCCAGTCACTCTTGCCACTATCTGTTCCATGGACAATATTTCATGCTTCTCTGCAGCTTCATTTTCCTCTATCCACTCATGAATGCCATCTAGCGTAACTGCATTTTCCCTACCCCTATGGAGAAGTGCATGGAAGTCTGATGCCTCAAACCTCTCAAAATCACAGTCAATCTTTGTCCTTGAGGAGTTTTTCCCATGCGTTGGTAATTAACGTCTCCCCACGCCTCGGCCAAGTTGTCAGTGGCGGAGCGGATATTTTATGATTTAATATTCTCCAGGGTTCTCTTCTTGTATCATCTCCCCAGTCATCCTCAGTCTTCAACACAACCAGCGCTTCATCCAGATATTTTCTCTGGTACCTCCGCTTCAGTGAACTGATTACGCCTTGATCCATTGCTTGCATCAATGAGGTGGTGTTTGGGGGTAAAAACGTGCATTTTATTTTTCCGTCAGCACTCTGGAAAACATCCTGGATGGGGTGGGTGGGGGCATTGTCCATTAGGACTCATGCCTTCACTTCTGCAGGTGGGATTTTCAGCACCTTTTCCTGGTGGTTCCTTACTTCAGGCACAAGGTGATGGAACCAGTCGTCACAAATCCAGCAGGTGAACCACACTTTGCTAGAACTGTAGTAATTTACAGGAAACTCGTTCATACAATCCTTAATTAAGTGCCCTGGGTTTCGCAGACTTCCCCACAATTGCCAGTTTGAGCCTGTGTGTACCTGACGCATTACCACCACACATCGCTGATAACCGCTCTTTATTAATCTTCTTACCTGGCACCTTATGCTCATCCTTTCTTGCCTGGGTATTATTAGGTAAGGCCTGCCACATAACCCAGTCTCATCCACACTATAAATTTGACTTTGTGATAAATGTTCACACTTAATAAGATCATCTGACTTCAGTCTAAATGTGAACGTTCAGCACTCTCAACCTCAACATTGGCACTGACAGCCTTGCCTGACACTTTCACACTATGGATGCCATGGCATTTCAGGAAATGCCACAGCCATCCATCACTTACCTTAAAATCAGCAATACCCATGTGTGCTGCAAGCTTTGCAGCACTGGCAGCGAGCTCCACACCTCTCACTGATACACCACAAGCCCGCTGTTGAACATACCACTTGTGCGCAGCTGCATCTAAGTCAGCACTCTTTGAAGGTTTCATATGTTTTCCACCAGATCCAGTCTTTGCCTCAGACACAGAAAACTTCACAGCATAACTCTGCAGCTATCCTTTTGCTTTTCTGATGTCAGATACAGTCTGTTTTTTTACACCATATTCCTCACACACCATAGTGACAGATTCTTTCCAGCCTCAAGTTTCCTTATTAACTGAGGTTTTTGGGACACTGAGAGATGCACAGGCTTCTGTGTGTGCTTGGTCACTTTCCTTGGGGTTGGTGGTGCCATCCCGGAGTTATAAACTGCTGAGATAATGCTCAAATGTAAAGCCACTTTACACCACGAGACAACAGTAAACAAATGATTGGTGCGAATGCGGCCACCTTGTGGGGGCCCCGGACATCGACTGGGAAATGTAAGGGATTGCTGTGCGTGCGAAATTTGAAAGTGTAAGTTTCAGAATTTCCATTTTTTTTTGTCTGGGGAATTCGATACCCTTGAAATAGGGGTCCACCAAAGTGAGGGTCAAGTGCATATACTTAGTGACCAGTGTCTGAATGGAAACAAGCACTGCTGAAAGATTTTTAAAGTGAAATAAGGAGATCTGAATGATTCCTGAAGGAAAATTGTTACAAGGTGTGAGACACCTGAAGGGAATTGGAGTTTGACATGCCTAAAGAGGAAGAACGGAAATATTCTTTAAGAGAAACAGGTGATGGTGAAATATGCTGGAAGACATATGTACAACTGTAATATGCCTGAAGAGAAATGGATAGAGTTGAAATGTTCCTAAAGAGCTTAAGGGTACTCCAAAAGAAATTGGTAGAGCTGTACGTTACTGCAGTAGAAATAGGTAGGGCTTAAAGGTACTTGAAGAGATAAGTCAAAGTGAAAGGTACTGTAAGAGAAATCTAAACAGTGCCTCGAGAAGTAGGTAGAGATGAAAGATATATAGAGAGGTGCCTGTAGTACTGAAAGGTACCAGAGGAGAAGTAGAGCTGAAGGGTGCCAGGAGAGATTTTGGTAGAGTTGAAAGGTACCTGAAGAGGAATAGGTGGCACAGACCTGATAGGTATCTGAAAAGGAATAGGTAGAGCTGAAAAGTACCTGAAAATTAAGAGGCAGAGCTGAAAGGTATGTGAAGAGGTAATACAGTAGGTAGTGCTGAAAGGTAGCTGATGGAGTAATAGGTAGAGGTGAAAGGTACCTAAAGGGGATTAGGTAGAGCTGAAAGGTACTTGAAGAGGAGTAGGTAGAGCTTTAAGGTACCTGATGAGGAATAAGTAGAGCTGAATGGTACCTAAAGAGGTAATAGGTAGAATTGATAGGTACCTGAAGAGGTGGCAACTCACGGAGTTGCCTGGAACCACTGTCTGACTCACTCCTTCATTTCTGTAACATTCGTGGCCTTTCCTCTAACTTTCTCTCTGTTGAGCACCACCTCTTCTCCTTTTAAACCTCAGCTTCTCTTTCTCTATGAGGCAACTGACAGCAAACCCTTTTCTGTATCCTCCTACTTCCTTTATTCTCATTTCAAAGCCAAAGGTGGCTGTTGCATATATGTACACAACGGTCTGTCTTGCTCTCGTGTTCCTGAACTTGATTCTTCTGAATTCTCTGCTCTCTGGCTTCGGCTCTCCTGTCATTCTCTGAGTAAATATATCTGTGCTGTTTACTTATCTCCTGCTTCTACTGACTATCAAAAATTCTTTGACTATCTTACTTCTATGATGGAACACATTCTGTCCATTTCTCCTTTCTCTGAAATCTCCATTCTAGGAGATTTCAATGTTCACCACCACCTTTTGCTCTCCTCTCGTTTCACAGATCCACTTGGTGAACAGGCCTACATCTTTTCTATCCTTAATGACCTAGAGCAGCTTGTACAGCACCCTACCTGTATCCCTGACTGCCGTGGAGAGAGTTCCAACATATCTGACCTTTATCTAATAACTAATTTTTCTGCTTACACCGTTAATCTTTTCTCTCCGTTGGGCTCCTCCGATCATAACCTTATTACCTTAACCTGTCCTATCGCTCCGGTACAGCCTGTAGACCGTCCAAAGAAATGCTGCCTGTGGCACTTGGAGCTGCAGATTGGGAGGCCCTCAGGCAGTACTTCTCTGATTTTCCTTGCAATGATTATTGCTTCCATGCCGGGAACCACCTGAGTGTGCCTTGTGCATTGTGGAGGTTATTCTCTCGGGCTTGGAAGCTTACATTCCTTTCTCATATCCTTTGAGTAATGTAAGAAAGCCTTGGTTTAATCACGCTTGTTCTAATGCTGTTCGCAACAAGGAGAGGGCCTATAAAAGTACTGGAGCCAACCCACTCTGAATCGCATCTTTTTTTTATATTTCTGCCCGGAATCGTGCAAAGTCTGTTCTTCGCTCTGCTAAAAATAATTTTGTCCGTGCTAAATGTTATCAACTCTCCAACTCGAATTCTTCTCGCTCCTTCTGGCACCTTGCCAAAAACCTTTCTAACAACTTTACCTCATCATCCTTCCCTCCTCTTTTCTACTCTGATGGCTCTAGCTATTTCTTCTACCGATAAAGCAGATCTCTTCACTCAGACTTTCTCCTCCGATGATTCCGGTGCTGTTCCTCCATCACTTCCCCCCTCTGACTTCCTCTTGACTGACATTAAAATTTCTTCAACTGATGTATTTTCTGCCATCACTGGCCTCAGTACTAACAAGGCATATGGGCCTGATGGAGTCCCTCCTGTTGTCCTCAAAAACTGTGCTTCTGTGCTTAGGTAAACTCTTTTGCCTTTGTCTATCAACTTGTACCTTTCCTTCTTGCTGGAAATTTGCTCTCATTCAGCCAGTCCCAAAGAAGGGTGACCATTCCCAACACTGACTATTGTCCAATTGCTTTTAACATCCTGTGTCTCAAAAGTTTTTGAGGCAATTCTTAACAGAAAAATCTTAAAGCATCTTTCCTGTCACAACCTTCTTTCTGATCGTCAGCATGGGTTCCGTCAGGGACACTCCACTGGCGATCTTCTCACCTTCCTTTCAGACTCCTGGTCATCCTCCTTTTGGGACTTTGGCGAAAGCTTTCCCATTGCACTTGACATCTCAAAGGCTTTCGATCGAGTCTGGCATAAATCTGTAATTTCCAAACTGCCCTCTTACGGTTTCTATCCTTCTATCTGTGCCTTCATCTCTAGCTTCCTTTCTGGTCATTCCATAGCCGCAGTTGTAGACGGCCATCGTTCTTCTTCTAGACCCATCAACAGGGGTGTTCCTCAGGGCTTTGTCCTATCACTCTCTCTTACCTTTATTCATCAGTGACCTTCTAAGCTGTACATCTAACCCTATCCACTCATATGCTGATGATTCCACCCTTCACCTTTTCATTCGGTTTCCGCAACGTCCATCTCAGCAGTTACTTCAACAAGAAAGAGATGAAGCTTTGGCACACCTAATGTCTGACTTGGCTCATATCTCTCTGATTGGGGAAAAAATAATCTTATTTTTAATGCATCAAAAACTCAGTTCTTACACTTATCAACCCAACAAAATCTTCCTCAGGATTACCCACTAATGTTTGATAATGTCCAGCTCAGTCCTGCATCATCCTTGAACTAGACTTACCCACTCATATTTGATGTCTGGTGGTCACCCTCCTCTCTGTATGCATTGCAATACCATTCTCTCTGTACGTCATATTTTCCTTGATTGTCCTCTTTACACTGTACAGCGACGTATTTCCTTTCCTTTTTTGTCTTCCCTCCAACGTCCTCCCCTC
>JAGKTI010007491.1:1394-12337 GCA_018397915.1 Birgus latro
TTATTATTATTATTATTATTATTATTATTATTATTATTATTATTATTATTATTATTATTATTATTATACCGTAATTAAAAATAGATAGATAGATAGATGTATAGATAAAGATATACATACATAGAACCTTCGGAAAGTTCCTTTAGTAATTTTGTGTCCTTAGGTTCTGTAAAATACGTATGGATTTTGTCTTTATTTTCTCTACTACTCCATTATTCTTTTTCCATTTACATTATTTTTCTTTTTAGCTTCACAGACTGACAATATCGCATCCTCATCCCTCTACATGCGGCTGACATTTTAACTTACAGGATGTCCCATGTCCTTGATAACACAGATCTCACCGTATATTATAAACAAAAGTGATAAGAATAACGGTGAAATAAATAAACACAAAACCTAGAGGGGCACTCAGTGGAGCGCATCTTGCCAACAAGGGCAACGAAAACCACTCTTCGTAATGGGCTAGGTTTTCTCATCATTGATGAGGGTTTCACAAAAAGTGTTTTCCGGATCCAGAATATGTAATACGATCCGGATCGGTTCCAAAACTTAACTGATTGTTCCCTGGGCCATGGGCTATCTACCCATTGTATTTGGTCCAAATTTCTCTTTTAGTTTTTGAATAATCTTGTTAACAGACAAATAAACTAACAAACATACAGGAGTGAAAACATACTCTCCTTGTCGGAAGGAATAACAAGGACAGCAAAGAAATAAACAAAATAGGTGCCAACAAACAGTCACAAGTAATATGGACAAGAAATAAAAGTAAAAAAGACAACAAATAAAACAATGAAAGAAACCATGAAGTAGCAAAAACAAACAAAAGGAGCAAGGACAAAAATAAACAAACAAAAGCATCAGGGACAATAAACAAAGAACCTGACAAGGGCAATAAAGAAATAACGATCCTAGGAAGAACAAAAAATAAGTAGACAATGATAACACAGAAAATTAGGTGGACATAATATTATACAGAAAAAAATAAGTGAAATTTTGTATACAAGGACCCTAGATTTTCATACCCACAACTGCGTTATGTACAGTCGCGTTCGTGAGTCCCCATACACAGGTGGGTTTGTTGTCTTTTGTAGTGCTCACTGCTTTTAGAAAATGGAACTTTTGTGCTTACTGCCTGATACACTGAACATAATTTGGTCGGTTAGCAAGTAATATAGTGCAACATCCTACCAACAGTGGACACAACAGCAGACAAGACAACTACATGTGTATCAAGACTCATGAACGCAACTGTACGCACGTAGTCGCTAACAGTAAGGGTAATATTCCAGTACGGTTAGGAAACCGTACTAACTCCTCTTCCTTACCGATTTATTTCTGATTCTGAACTGTTAAAATATTCTTGTGTCGTATTCAGGCAATATATGTCGATATTGAAAAGACGTAAGAAGCAAATCAGGTGATATTAATGAGTAGTTTGCAAAATAAATCGTAAGGAAGAAGTGCTAGGGAGCCTCCTTACTCGACGAGAATTCGAGTTTTAGATGCCGAGATACCTGCTAGCATTAAAAAAAAAAAAAAAAAAGCACCTTCTGTTTACCTGAATTAGGTGGATAGTTTAGTCCTTTTGCAGGTAATTTTTTTGCATCTTAATGGAAGATAGCAATTCTTCGACTATACATCCTTTCCATAGCATTTCTTTGTGATGAGAAGCAGATTCTAGCGTTAATCTACTGTTACAACTCAGCACTCAGGGTAAAGAGATGGCAATTTTAGACCCAGTTAAAGTGAAATAAATATAGTTTTCCCGCTTGTTACACCACCGCGCTCATGATGAAGAGACGGCAAATTTAGGCCAAGGTAAAGTGAAAAAGAATATAATCCCCGGCCTACGCACCGGCAGCACGATACAATTAGCTGAGCGTCCGCATTCTTTAACTTGAGCGCCCCTCGCATCCTGGCCCCCTCGCACACCTGCCCCTTCACCTTAATTAAACACCGTGAATAACCCGGTACTTGGCCTTGGGGGAAACCGGTCAGTAAACATAGTACTGAGGGAGGAGGGTAAAGATACTCGTACAATGGTTTGTTTTCACCTGACGGAACTGTGGCCACTCCCTCAACTAGAATCCTGAGTCGTGCTTGTATGATATTCGATGAGCTTTATTTATGAGGTAGGACTGAATCTCCTTGGTTACTAAAAAGTCAATCCTCCAGTCTGCGCACACTTGGCCATTTGATTGATCTGAAGGGAATTAAAGATTGTCAGGGTAGAATAAGCACACTAAAGAGAATCCAGTCGGCCGACTTTGCAGTGTCTTCCCAACAACCTCAGTTTTTATATGTTGGCGCAATTCCTCCATTTGAACAATTAATGGCACGGAAATCAAAACACACAGCACTGGGTTGTGTGAAATGGTAAACTGAGCACTGGAGCAGAGGAAGGCTGGTAAAGCTGTACTGGTGGCTGTACCGTAAGTGGCACTGGAGACTTCGTAGTACACCTTCCTCAGCGATGTATTCTGCCCATTGCACTACAGTATCATCTTGTACGTTACTGAGACAAACGTTATCGCAGGTTGGAAAAAATATAGTAAAGCGCTTAGAAAAAACTGCTACGAAGATGCCACATAGAATATAGTCCTGAATTGTGAGAGATGGTGGGTAAGCTGAGTAATGGAGATTACCCCTTCTGGATGCATACATCATCTATAACCAAATCTTGCAGCTACACGACAAATGTATGCAGCATAAGAGAGCACCCCAGTAGAAGGGGAACTATGAGAGTCTGTGTGTAACTTCTCGTGTTTGATAAATCTTTCCTGACTTCACTTACAACGACTGAGGACAGCAAGGGTGAAATGAAAAACACACCATCGCACTGAAGGGGTTAAGAAAGACTGGTGAGCCTCCCTCCCATTGCTTTTGCGCTAACACCCTACCTAGGCAAACTCATTCACCTCTAGTCATCAACTTGTGCATTTCCTTCTTCTTGGACGTTTAAACTCCCATTCAGGCTGCTCTCAAAAGCTTGACCCTTCCCAGCCTTCTAGATAATGAACTAGCTGTTTTCTTCTTATATCTAAAGACTTTCGAATTCATATAAAAATCCTTTGGTCTTACAGCCTCTCTTTGATCGTCAGTATTGATTCCTTCAGGGCCGTTCCATTGGGGTTCGTCTCTCATTTTTTCCACATTCCTTTCGTTCCTCTTTCGGGACTTCGGTAAACTTTTGCTAGTGCTCCAGACGTTTCAAGGTCCTCCATCGAGGCAGCCACAATCTTTAATTTCCAAACTGGCATTTTACGGCTTTCGTCCTTCCATCAGTGCCTTCATTACAGGTTTCTGAACTACAATGCTTCTCGTTAGGCACTCATCACTGGTGTTTCCCAGAGTTCTGTCCTTTCACCAGTTAGCAGTTGCGAGTTTTGACCTACAAGGAGTTTGAAAATATCGACACTGATAATTTTGTAGTCATAAATTGCCTTTAAAATGGAAAAAATGTCATGTGAAAACAGCTTTGACTTAACATTAAGTACTTGCTGAATAATGTATTCTTCGACTTAGCTGTAAATAAGGACTGCACAACATCGAAGACATCCAATCTTTTTCACGGAGTTTGAAAAATCGCGTATTATTTTCCTTGCATACGGCTAAATCGAAGAATAACATGGTTCAGCAAGTACTGTATATTATATCAAAGCTATTTTCATACAATACTTATCTATTTTTAACGTGACTAACGCTAATAATGCTAAAAATATCAATAATTTCAGTTCACTAATGGCCAGATCCCTCCTCCGATTTATCATTGATCTTCCGAGCTGTACAACTGTGGACAAAAATATCGATTCAGTTCATAATGATTAATAACGAGAGAGTGAGCAATGACCTTTGAACCCAGTACTGTAATCTTCTTAGCCTAACAAGCTTCCCAGAATTCTGTGTTAAGTTCATGATTGTTCTACTAAAAAGTGAATCGACGTTGTACAGTCGTGAATAACATTATCGCACCCCTTTCTGCCGAATAATTACAAAACTCTTACACAATATTCTGAAAAGTTTGTTGGTGTCCGAAGATCGCATCATTGGGTTTCAAAAAGTCATGGTTCACTGTTTTGTTAATCGAAATGTAGTGTAGTGATATTTACGTCCGCAACTTAGATAAGCCAAATAAATCTCGCACGTCAGGAAACTATTCACTACGCTGTATGTTTACCATATAACCAAATAAACGCCTGAGAGACGCACGATGAGTTAACTGAAAAGTTGTGTTAAGGGTGACACCACCATGGACTTCCTTTGTGCTGAGTTTGAGGGACGTATCCTGAATGGCTGTGGTGATTTTGCAACACCGTTTCCTTAGCGATTTAATCTGCATCTTTGCATCTCAGTAACCTTTTGTATGCTATGCAAACGATGTCGATATTAAAACGATAAGAATTACAAACAAGAGAATGTTAACATGTAATATACAAAATAGACCACTAAGGAAGAGGTGTTACGAAGTCTCCTGTGTGATCATCGGGAATTCTTGAACGTATTTACGATCAGTGCCACCTAGTAACTCAGATTTTGATTTGCAGGAAGAAATAAAAATATGGGAAGTTTCTGCACTCTCCCTTCATTTTCCTTCCTGGGAAAAAAAGAAAAAAAGTCTCCGATAATTTCCCTCTCACAACTAAGATTATTTTGTTGCAGTTTGAACAAGAGACGCTGAGAGATTCTAAAAGTCTTCTTGGCCTTCCTGCAAATAATAAACCTGAGCTATGAGGCAGAGTTGGTGGTAAATTTGCTCGAGAATCTCGCCCAATGTGAGAAAAGCTTTGAAAGTGAAATGGGTACTTAATTTGAGGTAAAGTTGGTGAGTAATCTGAGTACTGGGATTGAGGTAGGTAGGCTACTATTAAGAGGAAAAATTCGCCGACAGTCCCGTGCCAGCATTGTGTTCTGTCTTCCAAATTTTCCACTCCTCCCCTATCGTCAGGGAATATCCTTCTTTCTCATATTCTTTTGTTGTGTACATCACATTGCTGTCACATAAAAGTATTTCATGTCACACCTTCCATCACCTCGGCCGGCAGGTGTTAGTGAACTTTTAATCACGATAGATCTGTAGTCTTTTTACCTTAATTTGGCCCAGATATGTCCTATTGCGGCTTATTTTACGTAGCTCAATAGCAGAAAAATACAATACAGTGGCTCTACAGTCTTTCCATAGCATTTCTTCACGATTATCATCATATTCTATTTGTAATCTATTGTTGCAACTGAGTAGTCAAGGCGGAGAGATGAAAATGTTGGCAGTGCAGGTAGCTAAGTACTGGAGGATATGGAAATAACTGAGTGAAATAGGTACCAGGAATGAAGGAGCATTGCTGGACAGAATAAGTAACTGCTGGACTTTGCTGAGTAACGTAAATATTAACGGAATTTTACCGAGTGGAAAACTGTCACACTGGAACTGTTCTAGACACGGGGAGTAAACTGAGTAAACCCACTGGAATACGGGGAGATAAGGTGGGTAAAAGTGGATACTATAATAACTGGAGGCACACTTAGGACCATATTATTAAAACTTGCAGCGCGAAGTTGGAAGGAAACAAACCCCTAATATTTGGTGGTCATTTACTGAACACCTGCATTAATTAAATGTGATCAGCCTGCATTCCACATTACGGAGTGTAGTCAGCAGCGATACAGCAGGCCAAACATGTCCTGTAATCATCACAGCTTTAATAAACTACTGTACAAAATCAAGGCCTCACCAGAATTTCACACTGTCTGTTTTAATCATGCAGACCGAAGTGAGTAACCTGTGTGCCTGGTGGAACTGTGTAAGGCTGGAGGAGTACCATGAGTAACTGGTGGAAGTGACTGTGAGGGACGTGTTGGCTAAACGGATTACTGGCTCAAGGCGTGGCAGACTCAGAATTAATTGAATGTAGCAGCAGGACGTTAAGAGGCTTGGCAGGTACACTGTGACCTGGTCGATGAAACAGACAACAAGACACAGCGGAAAAAAACTTGTGATTAATGCCTATCGACTACACTAGGGTCAATAAGACTGACAATCACTTTTTATTAAAGCTCAATCTTCACTCTACATTTGGCATGCAATCACCGAAATTTCACCCAGGTCCCCATCTGTACTGGTTGGTGAACAGGGGAAAGAGGGAAACAAGCCTCGTCCACCAGCCTGACCGGTTCAATAGTCGAACTCAGGTCTCCCACTAGTCAGCTGGATACGCTACCACTGCACCACCGGCTCCCTCACCCACGGCATTGTGTTCACTTGTGCCAACACTCCCGCCTTTAACATACTTTCCCTTCTCTTACTTCTCATCTACCATACTCTTTTTACTCTAACTTGGCCTAACACTACCATCTCTCCATTTCCAGTGTCAAGTTGTAGCAGTTGATTGACAGTAGAGTATGACGCTAGTCACGAAGAAGTGTTACGGTAATGATGTAGTGTGGTAATGTCATCCTCTGCCACTGGACCACATGAAACATGCCAAAATAGAAAAAAAAAACTAATCTGAGCCAAGTTAAAGTGAAAAGAGGATGAAATAATCCTACTGAAAATTGTTTGTAGCATTCTGTTCCATTCAGAGGATACCAAATCCTTAAATCTCGGTGCATTAGCGGTGCATATTTCTGTTCTCGATCAGCCTTTCTGAAACATATTGAAGTCTGTCTATAGAGAGATAGATGGAAGAATGGATAGACAGATCGAGAGATTTGGACACATAGATGGATGGATGGATGGACAGACATCGAGAGGTGAATAGACAGATAGACGGACATAGGCAGATAGATAGACAGATAGATAGATAAATGGATGGATGGATAGATAGATATAGATAGATTGAAGGATGGTTGGATAGATAGGTATAGATAGAAGGAGGGACGGAGGGATAATTATAGACAGACAGACAGACAAATAAACGGAGACAGAGACGGAGATTTTTAAAATGGGACGAAAGTACGTCTTATTTGAGTAGCTTTGGGGCGTTCGTAACACCTCTTCTGTAGCGATTAATTCTGCACATCACGCCTCGATATCCACTTTAACGTGAATGATGTAAACAATATTGATATTAAAACGCTATTGCTGATATATAAGAGAACGCTGATGTGTGAAGTGAACATTAAATCGCTAAGGACTGGGTGTTTCACTATCCCGTTTCATTATGCTTAGTCACATTCCCTAGTCAAGGTGCGGGAGAGGGAGGCCTTCATGTGGTGGCACCGATTTGACAGGTTGGCTCCCCTGCCCGGTTACACGAACGTCCCTCTCTCCCTCCCTGTCCCCTGAAAGTAGGATGGTAGATTGCAGGAGGAGGGCATCTTCAAGCCTGCAGTCCACTGGGTTCACATGCCAGATGAGATTAAGGGTACTACATCTCCTCCTCCTTCTCCTCCTCCTCCTCCTCCTTCTCCTTCTCCTTTTCCATTTCCTTCTCCATTTCCTTCTCCTTCACCGTCCTTCTCTTCCTCCGTCTCCCTCTCCTCCTCCCCCTTCCCTCGCCAAGCCGGATCATTGCTTCCTGGAAAATGGCACGTGGAAAAATAGAAAACAGTTCTTGACTCCTTCACTACGAGCACCTCATTTGTTATTTTATTTGTGCCATCTCCAGACGATTTTATTCAGCGCGGGAGTGACTTTACGAACTGGAGGGGTTGGATGTAGCCTTCACGGACCCCTTCCCTGCTAGAGGCCTGTCCTAAGCTGAAGAAGATCGTCTGGTGGTTGCACGAATAAAATAAAACACGTCAGCGGATTCAAAGGAGAAAAAAATAAGAAAAAGTAGAGAGTAAGCACGCGCCACGCTCGTAAATATAGACTTTTAACACGGGTAATAATGTACGCTTCTCGTGGACCTGTCCCCAGTGCCCTCCGTCCCTCCCACCCACTGCTTTACTCTTTTCACTTTCACTTGGCCTAAAATTGGCGTCTATAACAAGAGATATAGGGTCGTATTCTAAGTGGCTTTGGAGTTTCGTAGCACCTCTTCCTTAGCGACTCATTCTCTGCTTTACACCTCAATATCCTCTTGTATTTTTGTCGATACGAACTTATCACCTAAGAGAATGTTAGAGCATAATATGAGAAATATATCGTTAAGAAAAATGTGAGGGTGTAATATACAAAATAAATCACTAAAGAGGATGTGCTACGAAGCCTCCTACGTCACCTTGAATTCGGCCTGTTTCACACGTCCTCTGTCCTTTCCACCTACTGTAGTCTATTTGATTGACCTGTGCACCTGAGATGTATGGGGCAAGTAGGGTGTGTTTGATTCGCAGCTGCTGATTGGCCGCCGCTGATGTCACTGAAGTCAATGCAGGCATATACTGTGGTGCAACATGCGGACGTAGGTGTACACCGTGGGTGGATATTATATTGCAACATGCAGATGAGGGTGTATACCGTGGGTGGATAATTTACTTCAAACGTCACTCATCGTTTTATAAAATTTACAATCAGCTTTAATTTCCTTTTATAATAGTAATCTTTTAAAGCTAATTCTGACCTATTTAGCTACGGAAATTATTCCATATTCAGACTGTCTGCTTAAATTTCAGACAGTTTAAAAATATGAATATATATGTGTTAAAAGAAGAAGAGTTGTAAAGTTACATCATCGGCGGCCAATCAGCAGCCGCGAAACAAACACACCCTGCTCGCCCCATACATCTCAGCTGCACAGGTCAATCAAACAGGGTACAGTACCAGAGCGGCTAGGGGGTTATCCACATTAGTCCCATGACGTATCTTTTGGTTAATTCTTGCTCTCTTCGCATGGCTATATATTGAGTTCCGGAGGTACCCCTAGTATATCTAACCCCTTCAGTTCGAAAAGTCTATCCTAAGTTGAAAAAAATCGTCTGGAGGTAGCAAGAATTTAAAAAAATAATGTTCGGTATATCTATCCTCTCCAGTTCAAAATGTTTAAATGGAAAATAATCGTCCGAAGGAAACAAATGTAAACAAAAGCAGGTATAACAGGACTAGATAGATGTGGGAACGTAAGGGACCTAAGATGTGGCTTCATTAAAGTCTATGGGGCTGAAGTACATCGTTTCCGAAAATCATTAGTGAGAAACAGATGATCAGGGCCGCTCCTAGGGATGTTCCCTCATCTAAAATATTCACCATTGGCTGGAAGGGGTTAATCTCAGGGGAAAGGCGCCACGTCTGCCAGGCTTCTTAATATGTAAATACTGAAAACTTGTGTATGTATGACCCCAGGGAGGATGAGGGGAGAGCAGGGACAAGAGGCTCACAAGGGAGAAAGGGAAAGGAGAGGAGTGGAGAAAAACAGGTTCCATTTATACGGAATAAATGGAAAAGGGGGTGCAATATGTGTGGAGTTACATGGAGACACAGAGAGACGAATGAAAAGTTAAGATTGGAATTACGTGAAGAGATGGAAAGACAGAAAAATCAGTGAGAAAGTTAAGGATGGAGTTACGTGCAGAGACAGACAGACAAATGAGGAAGTTATGGATAGAGTTACAAGGACAGACGCACAGATCAACTAGAGGGACACTTAGTGGAGCGCATCTCTCCGACAAGGGAAACGTAATTTCCAAACCAATCCTTATAGTGGGTTAGGTTTTCTCATCAACGATTTGGGTTTCACAAAAAAATGTTTTCCGGATCCAGAATCTGTGATACGATCCGGATTGGTCCCAAAAGTTAATCGATTGTTCCCTGGGACATGGGCTATCTACCCACGAAATTTAGTCAAAATTTTTCTTTTAGTTTTTGGGTAATCCTGCTAACAGACAAACAAACTAACAAAAAAAAAACAGGGTTGAAAACATACTCCCCTTGTCGGAAAGAACAAACTGGGATGAAAACATATTCTCCTTATGGGAGAGAATGACCAAGTTAAGGCCGGAGTTACATGGAAAGACAAACAGACAAATGATGACGTTAAGGATGGAGTTACATGGAAAGACAGACAGACAAATGAGGAACGTAAGGATGCAGTTACGTGGACAGGCACACAGATCAATGAGGAAGTTAAGGATGAAGTTACGTGGAGAGACAGATAGATCAGTGAAGAAGTCATGGATGGAGTTACGTGGAGAGACAGATAGATCAGTGAGGAAGTTATAAAAAACATGGAGTTGCGTGGAGAAACAGACAGACAAATGAGGAAGTTAGGATGGAGTTACGTGGACAGACAGACAGACAAATGAGGAAGTTAATCAGTGCTGTGATGTTGATGTGAATGAATATGGATAGTGTTAGAAGTAATTTGAGATGGTTTGGTCATGCGGAAAGAATGCAGAATTAGGTATTGACTAGGAGAGTGTAAGTGCGTGAGGTGAAGGAGGGGGGGGGGGGGGCAAGGATGAGGTGGAGGGATTGGGGTATGAATGAGGTTAATGTGAATGGGGGGAAGGGGAAGGAGACCGATCATGTGGTAGAGGGATAGGATGGGGAAGTATGTGAATGAGGGTTGTGTGAGTTGGGGGAAGGGTAGCCTGATGGCGGCGGACTGGGTGGCATAGAGGCAAGTTTTTGTGGGCACCCCCCCCTCGAGATTAAGGCGCCAGGATGTGGACAAATAGGTAAACAGACAGACATATAGATAGATAAATAATGATATTATGACATTCGATATTGCACTTCACCCTCGATGTAATACTTCCTTAGCAGTATCAAACATAAGCCGAAATGTTAAACATTTTACCAATCTCTTTCTTCAGAATTATCATTGCATCCTCGTAGCCTCTATCCTTATCTCCATACCTCATTTCCTCCTCTGTCTTTTCTCATAGCCGCAAACATACACCTGTTTAACAATCTATCGACAATCCTTTTATGAAAAATATTATTCCAGTCTCGTAACTTCTCGGTTGCTGAGTTCCCTGTCGGAGTTCCTCGTCCGTAGGCGTAAGGCAAATGAAGCCACTGTACCTTATGTTAATGGCACTTAACTTCCTCCTTGTTGAGA
>JAGKTI010007491.1:17343-36701 GCA_018397915.1 Birgus latro
TTATGTTTTTGCCGGCTTTGGTTTGTTTGTCTGTTTGTCTGTTAGCAGGATTACCCAAAAAGTTGCGAGCGGATTTTGATGAATTTTTTTGGATGGGTAGGGTATGCCCAAGGAACAATTCATTAAATTTTGGTGGTGATCCGGATCATCATCCGGATCCAGGAATTTTTTAAAGAATTCTCTACCACAGCAGGATAGTGGCAATGTCAACATTTTTGCTTCAAACTCGATAAATAATGCCCACAATGCTTGCTCAAAAATTACAAGATAACATCTCCAATAAGATCTACCACACACTCTGCCTTGGTGGAGGTTTGCAGTCTCGAACTGCTCTTGTATTCCTTTTGCAACCAACCCGATCAGCAAATAAGAGAAGTGAAAATTCTCTCTCTCTCTCTCTCTCTCTCTCTCTCTCTCTCTCTCTCTCTCTCTCTCTCTCTCTCTCTCTCTCTCTCTCTCTCTCTCTCTCTCGTAAATTAGAGCCAGTGCTATGAGGAAATGCTAATATGACACGACTGATTAAAAAGTTGCCCAAATTTGCATAGCGCTGATCCGGCTGAGTGAGGGATTGTGGCACGTATTCTGTGAGGCGCAGGGGGCGTCGTGATACCTTTCCCTCTGCGATTTATTTTGAGTTTTGCACCTTAAACCCTCTTGCATAGTGTTTTTATTTATTTTCGACAAGATGTTACTGAGGTGTAATGTGCGGAATAAATCACTTAGGAAGAGGTGTTACGAAATCGCCTAAGTCACTAAGAATAAGACCCTGTGTGGCCTTGGAGGAGGTGGGGATTTTCCTTGGGGTTACACGGAGATGAGTAGGCAGGAAGGAGTGATGTAAGAGTGGAGGCAAGGAGGTAGGAGGGAGGAGGCAAGGAGGTCTAAGAGGGGTGGAGGCAAGAAGGTATTAGAGGGAGGAGGCAAGGAGGTATGGGAGGGAGGAGGCAAGGAGGTATAAGAGGGGTGCAGCCAAGGAAATAGGAGAGGAGGGAGAGGCAAGGCGGTAGGAGGGAGGAGGCAAGGAGGTATAGGAGGGGGGAGGCAAGAAAGTATAGGAGGGGGAGAGGCAAGGGATTAGGAAGGGGAAGAAAAGAAGGCATAGGAAGGGAGAGGCAAAGAGTTATAGGAGGAGGGAGGCAAGAAAATATAGGAGGGGAAGGCAAGGAGATAGGAGGGGGAAGGGAGGCAAGGAGATAGAAGGGGTGAGACAAGGAGACAGGAGGAAAGGAGGGAAGCAAGGAGATACAGGAGGGGGGAGGGATATCAGTTGGGTTATCTGTGTCCATCCTGTTGTGATCTACCAAAATTACCCTGCCACCACCACCGCTGCCACCACTTCCAACACCACTGACACCACGGCCTGTATTCTCGTCGGCTTAATAGAAGTCTTAGCAGCTCTTCCTTAGTGACTTATTTTTCACTTAACCCTTTGAACCCCGAGACTTTTTCTTTCAGTTTATTCTTGCTTCCTCCAGACGATTTTATTCAAAAGACGTTTTCGATAGGGAGAGACTCCTTAGGTGGGAAACTTGGACCAGCTGAAATCATAATTTTGTTTATGGCACGTATAGTAACTTACAATGTTACCCGTGTTAGGCAAATATACAGCAGAACTATGCAAGATAGTCTGGTGTATTTTGCACTTATTTAAACTATTTTATATAATTTACTGCAGAAGCAAAATGGTATGACCCATGAACTCTTTGTTGGAATATTGGCGAATCATGCTTTAAATATTCAGTGTATAAATTTTGTAATTTCAAATTGAAAATTTATTGTGCTTTATTGTAATTTTGTTCATATACCGGGCATTGGTCAGCAAGCTATGTCTATCTATTTATCTATCTATCTATATCTATCTATCTATCTATTATCTATCTATCTATCTATTATCTATCATTCTATCTCTGTCTGTCTGTCTAACTAATCATCTATCTATGAATCGTAGCTGCTGGTTTGTATATGTATGACGTGGGCGACATAACTAAGCTTTTCGGCAGATAAACAGTTTTTAAAAATGAAGCTACGGAAGCGATGCAGTAATTTTCAGACAAGAATCAGACAGGGAAAGTCGATACAAGAAGTGACATGACTTTTTTCCCGCCTGACGGCAACGATACCACACGCCTCTGCAACTTTTATGAATCTTCAGTGAGACAGATACACTCGATCAGAAAAGTATATTTAGCCAGGTGATCGATGGTTTAATAATGAGCCTTGTTGATGTTTACGGTTTTTCTTAAGGCAAAGATTTCTGAATGGATAATGTACTTCATGGTTTAACCTAGCAAAGCGAGCGAGAACATTATTCTTCAGCCAAATTTGATGTGTAAAATTATTGTCCCATGTGGCTAGTAAAATTTCGCAGTTTGAAGACACCTGAACTGTTTTCTTTCCAGCTATTGACCCAGTAGTAACTTGCCATACCATTTTTCAATTTTCATAAAAACTGCCTTCCCGTGGTGCCAGACTTTCCCTCCAAATCCTCCAAAAGCTGTGTATAGCCGAAAACACCAGAACATTTCCCCTAGGCTAGAAAAGAGCACAGAGCACCATTTTTCCCCCTCATCTGTTAGGTCAGTCATGGCATGTCGTGCCATTTTTTTTTCTTTATTGTCAAAAAATTTGTCTCCCAAAGGTACCAGTCACCCCCCCTCCGGGAAAAAAAAAAAATTAGCCGAAAAGGAAATAATACAACTTTGCCCTCTCAGAAACGTTTCACACCTGAGGTGTGGACGTCTATTTCTTGATATGTTGTAGCCTATAAAGTTACTACTTCATGTTGTAGTGATAAAACAACAGGTATACACATTCATGAAAAGTTAGCTAGACTGCTAGAGATTATTTCAGTCGCTTCGTCCACTGCTTCAAAATATAGCCACTCAAAAGTTCACCCTTTTGTTGTTGTTGACCCTCCTCTTAAAACAAGCACACTCTTGAACGTTGCATTATTGCCTCCGCCAGCGAAGTTGGGCGGATCCGGATCCAGACGCGGATCCAGGATTTTTTTTTTTTTTTCACGTTGCGAGATAGGGCAATTTTGGGTTTTATTTTAACGTCTATAGAACCAGTGTTTGTTTCTTTTCGTGTTTGGAAAAATGACTCTAAAGCAATGATTCTCAACCTTTCCTCTGCCATTTACCCTCCAGGCTTGATATAACCAAACTTTTATACCCCCCTGATCCCTACACAATAAAAGGCATAAAGACAAAAATACGAAGATAGAAAATACATTTAATATCGGGGTACTGTAAATAATAAACTCTGATATAGGAAGATAAAATACGGTTCACTCATGTCAGCATGAAGCAAAAAAAACAGCAAAACTATAAGTGGAAACACTGCTGGTGTATTGTCTTAGCCAATTTACTTATACAGTAAATACAGTAAATATCCCAGAAATATTACTTCAATTTTCGACTGATACGAGTACGAGTATATTTACCCCCTGCCATGGGATTTTTTATCACTTAAATTAACTCCTCTTGACAACCACTAATCTAAAGCCATGTAAATACATCTTTTCCTGTTTTCACGGATATATTGCAGTTATTTCTAAAACCATCATCGATTACTTTCCTCTGATGAAATGCTGATACAGTCATGCGTTTTGTCATGGCATAGCCAGAAAACTGCAGCCTAACTTTTAAAGTTTTGGTGACAATGGCATTGGCGTAGGCAGCGCTCTCTGAGTGCTTTCTAGTTTCCCTTGAGGCTTAATCATAAATATAAATGTTTGGGATAAATTTTTTCCCAATAAAGCTTATATAACAAATTTACATTGATTCTCTCATGACCTAATGATTCTCGGTTATTGGTATTATACCGGTGGTGTGGTCCTCACAAGGCTGAGGAAAATTCATTGAAGCAGCCGTTAACTTTGGTATGGGCGATCACACAACTGACTTAGACTGATAACTCGAGGTTCTGGTGCACTAATTAGGAGCGGTGTTTGAAAGTGGCTGTAGTCCGTTCGTCTGGCACTACCAAAAATGATAACGAACTACGAAATTTTCCGTACTGCTCGTTCGCGGTTTTACCAAAACAGCACAAGACCAAACCAACAGTAAAATAAAATAAAGTACCAGTTGTGAGAGTATGAATGTTTATGTTCGTTCTTTAAATATGAATACTCGTAAATATTTTTTGCAATGTAAACAGTATTTTATACTCTAGTAATTTTTAGGCTCATTATAAATTCAGGCAATATATGTAAACATTAGGAATACCTGAATCCCGATGAACTACTCATTGCCGGTGGACTCGTGTTTAATTTTACAAATTTCTAACCTTGCTTAGGAGGGTTTGTAACCTTTTCATTAGCAGTCTTTTTTTTTAATCTGTACTTTAACCCATTAGTGTCCAGGGTCCAACTGTGTGGAATTTCATGAATGGGTAGTTAGCCAACCGACCTCCGCCAATTACCTCATAGTTGCGGAGTTCATAGCCTATGAGTCATAAGTCCTTACCCTGGGGTTCCCTCCTTTATTTTTGAAAATGCCCAATTTCGTCCTATTTACAGTAAATGTCCCTAGGCACAATTTGATTAATATTTGAATGGTATCAAAATTTTGGCGATATTGACATAGATTGACGTGTCAAAAATAAATTGGAAAGGAAGACATGCCAAAGAGCCTTTTTGATAGACGAGAATGCGGGTCTCAGTCTAGTGCTGGTATAATCTCGCATGTCAGTGTGAAGGCTGTCACGTAGCACATACTCGTAGCATCACCGTGACTGCTCCTGTCATTACGGGATTACAGTATACACCTGAAGCCAGATTCACTTAAAGCCCTACAATCAGTTTCCTGTCGTAACTGGGGTTTGCTTTTGCAGGGAGAACAGTAAAAAAAAAAAAAAAGTATAATTTTTCTCTCATAATCAGTTCTTTCTGCAGGACAAGACACGGGATGATGCTGCACTTTCCATGTCCTTCTTGCAAAAACATACTAAAGTTACGACAGGAGATTCATTTCACTTTTGTTTAATGTCGAATTTTCAAGTCATACATGTCAGCTACAGGTTAAATCTGGTGTTATTAGTGCTAGTATGCCCGGCCAGTTGGTTAAAGCATCATCTAAAGGTAAGGGCTTTTATTTATTTTTTCTTAAGGTCTTTCCTCAGTATTTCCTTCTGCCTATGTAAGTGTCCAGACATCTCGAAATTAATGGATATTGAATTTGACTTTCTTTTGTTCTGTTTCTTTCTTAGAAATAGTAACTTTGTTGGCCTGTAGTTCTTGGTCACTTCCTCATTGCATTAAAAGAAAAAGGAATCCTGGTCCAGAGTTTCATTTCATCAAACTATGGAAAATGGTAGTATAAGGTTTTCAGCATGACGGCAAATGATAGAACAGTTTCCTTTCTTTCACATTACCACTCAGCGTATACCAGTACTACTCGAGTCATTAGCCTCCAGTCCAACAACAGCATATTTATACAGGGGTTGAATTCCAAGTGTGCCCTAACCACCCATGCGGTTTCATCTCTAAATTTATCGAGTGCGGATTAGTCAATGTGCATATGAAGTGCTGTTTAGGAATGTTAAGAGCTTCCAGGTACTGAGACTAGAGGCACACGCTTGGGAGTTGTACATGAAAGTAAATTAATACACAAAGACGGGCAAAACACTCAAGAGGCAGGGACGTGGAATTGCCCTCTAACTGATGTCCAATAATTGATGTTCTCTTCCTGATGTCCTCTAAAATATGTTCTTTTCCTGATGTCCTTTAAAATATGTTCTCTTCCTGATGTCCTCTAACTGATGTCCAATAACTGATGCCCTACCCGAGCACCACATTTGAGAGGAGAGGAGTGTGCTCGGATGGTGTGGTCATATGGACAACGTGGATGCAAATTAGACTGGAAGATTAATGCCCAAATTTAAATAAGTCGTGTCGAAAATAAATTGTGTAAAAAAAAAGAAAAAAAAAAGGTCTGTATAATTCCTCCATTCCATCAAGTCACAGGACTAAGAATAGCAAGACTGGACTGAGATGTGTGTGTGTGTGTGTGTGTGTGTGTGTGTGTGTGTGTGTGTGTGTGTGTGTGTGTGTGTGAGGGGGGGTTTGGCTTTTTCCCTTTTATATGTCCGATTCGGGGCAAAGACTTGATAGCCCGTTCTAGGGTCCATTTGTTCTCCCCCGTGCCACACACCTTTAATATTTCGTTAATTCGACACAAATAGGCCAGCTCACAGTCCGTACTGAGTATACTGTAATGTCGTCTCCTTTAGAACAGGTGTAATGATGTTAGCGAGGTTTAGCAAAAGTCTGTTCTAACTTTTTAACGAAATTCAAATATTTGAACTGTTCCCTGCTCAAGCCTGGGACTGAACTCGCGTCCTTTCAGGCAATAGACCACTTTTCTAAAATGGAGACTATAGAGAAAATTGTGTGCAAAATGGTTGGGATCTGCGAGGCGAGGCCAAGTTGTCGGGGATTACATTCTCGTCGGCACCCCTTGAATCCGGGCCACGTCTTTTTCATCTTATTCCCTCAGCTGCCAGACGATTTTATTGAACTTAGGGATGGCCTCTTGTATTGGAAGGGCTCATTAAGGCCACAACTAACTCCTCCTCTTCCAAAAGTCTAGCCTACTCCGAATAAAATCGTCAGGAGATGGCAAGAATATAATGGAAAAAGACATTCCCGGTCTGAATGGGTTGGAGAGTTTAGAGCCTCTTCTTCACTATACTCTTTTCACTTTAACTTGACTCAGATTTTCCTTCTTTTGTAGCTTATTTCACATACCTCAATGGCAAAAAAATAGAATAAATAAATAAATAAAAACAACGGCTCTACATCATTTCCGTAGCGATTCCTTATCACTAGTATCATATTCTAGTGCGAATCTGTTGTCACAAGTCAGCATTCAAGATGGAAAGATAACAGTTTTAGGCCAAGTTAAAGTAAAAAAGGTATAGCTTATATATGTATACAGAACGTTGCTGATGCCATACGTGTCATTAAACAGTCTGTTGTGCGTCGGTATTAGTAAGATTTATATAGCATACTAGATGAGAATAAATTACGAATGAGAATTAATTAAGAAGGAAAAGGTGCTAGAAGTAACATCCATTTCTTTCCCTCTTATATCTTTTTAATGTCGATATAAATTGCATGAATATCACACAAGAATACAGTAACGGAGCAGAATAAAATATAAACCAGTAAGGAGGAGGTGTTAGTAAGCTTCCTAATCGAACGAGAACACCGCCCTCAGTGTTTGGCCCATTTCACGTGGCATGATGTTGATAGTTTCCCTCACATTCGCACTTTCTCTCTCCTTGTTTCTGGATTCAGTTCATTGGCACAGAAAGGAAACGACATACCAGATAATAAAACCAAATGACCTTGTTGTTACACTGCCTTGATCTTCGTAATGTAATCAGTCAGTGTAAGATATAACCACCTTCATTTGCAGATGCCAAACACAAGCAGATTCTTTACAAGCACACCTGTGACTATGCATTATTAAGTTTATTTTACCTGCTACAGACAGCCATATCGAGACAGACAGCATTTTAAGTCTTACTTGTTGAAATGGGATTTATGAGCATCCTCTAATTACCATATAGTCTGTGGGTCGTATTCTAAGTGGCTTTGGAAATTTAGTAACACCTCTTCCTTGGGGATTTATTCTGCACACTGCACCTTAATATTTTCTTATACATTATTGATCCAAACCATGTCGATATTGAAACAGGATAAATAGCTTGAAAATGAATGTTAAGGTGTAATACGAAAAGTAAATCACTAAGAAAAAGGCGTTTCGAAGTCTGCTGTGGCACTTCAAATACTGTATATACGTCTGTGTGAGGTAAACAACTGATGGATTATAAGTCTGTTTTATCTTTCAAAATACCCCTATCGCCATCTTAATCTAATTCCACGTGTTAGGGAGATCTAACCAAGGTTCTTTGATCTTCCTAGGTACGATAATCTAAGAAAAAGCTGCCCCAAACAACTCTACTCAAAGAAATAGATAGCCCAGACAATATCCCCTCCTCCTCCTCAAAGAAAAAGCTGGCCCAAACAATAGCCCCCCTCCTCAAAGAAAAAGCTGGCTCAAACAATATCCCCTCCTCCTCAAAGAAAAAGATAGCCCAGACACTATCCCTTCCTCAAAGAAAAGATACCTAAAAGAACACCATCCCCCCATCAAAAAAAGATAGCCCAAACAACATTATCTCCTCTTTAAAAAGATAGTCCAAACCACAATTTCTCCTCCTTGAAGAAAAAGATAGCCCAAACAAACACTATCCCCACCTCAAAGAAAAAGATAGCCCAAACAACAGCACCTCCTCCTCAAAGAAAAGGAGAGCCCAAACCACACTATCTCCTCCTCAAAGTAAACGAGAGCCCAAATAACACTCTCCCTTCCTCAGAGTAAAAGATACCCCAAACAACTCTTATCTCGTCCTCAAAGAAAAAGATAGCCCAAACCACACTTACTCCTCCTCAAAGAAAAAGTTAGCCCAAACCACACTTTCTCCTTCTCAAAGGAAAAGATGGCTCAAACAACACTATCCCCTCCTCAAAGAAAACGATAGCCTAAACAACACTATCACCTCAAAGAAAAAGATATCCCAAACCACACTATATCCTCCTCAAAGGAAAAAATAGCCCAAACAACACTATCCCCTCCTCAAAGTAAAAGATAGCCCAAACAACACTATCCCCTCCTCAAAGTAAAAGATAGCCCAAACAACATTATCCCCTCCTCAAAGAAAAAGATAGCCCAAACAATACGATCCCCTCCTCAAAGTAGAAAAAGTATGAGTCTGGGGCCAGATGCACAGACAAACCTATGATCCGTTTTCTGTCGTAACTGTGATTTGGTTTTGGAGGGAGGACAAGGAAAGGTGAGTAGAGTTTCCACACGGCTCTTGTTCCTCCTATAAAAACTAATCTTGGTTAGAGGAGGAAAATTATCATAGTTCTACATACTTCTTTTACCAGGAAGGACGAGGAGAGAAAATTGAAGAATTTTCCATTTCTCTAGCTCTTCCTGCAAATATAGTTCGGAGGTACGGCAAGGGAATCTATCATAATTATGTTAAAATACCATCCCACGTTGCACTGTAAATGCTGGGTGGAAGAATCGCAATATTCCTACGCTAATGGGCCGTAAGCTAGATGGCTTAGTAACATCTCTTCTTTAGCGATTTACTTTATTTACGTAGTTTTTTTATCGACATAGTTTGCATCAATAGCACAAAGGGCCTCTGTGGTACAGTGGTAAAGTGCGCGTTTTCGTACACTGAAGAACGGGGGTTCGCGCCCCGTCAGGGTGATAAACTTTGGGAGCGTTCTTCCGACCAAGTACTGCTTTGGCGGACATAAGGGGTGCTGTGGTTGAACCAGTGTCGCGTACTATAAAGTATGCTTGCACCCAGTTGGCTTGCGCGACCCGATTACACTTGGTTCACAGACTATACACACACATCCAAAGTCACTCCAACACAACAATCACACTTACAAGCACTTCTCACCCTACATACAATCTCTGCAGAGCACCACATGTTGGTGGAGTGGAGCCTGATACACCAGACAGAAAGCATACTGCGTTGTGATATGCAGAATAATTCGCTAAGGGAGAGTTGTTACGAAATGTCCAAAAGCCACATAAAATACAACACTGATCCACAACTATTCACGTCACTCCCCAATCCACTGCCGCCACTCCTTTTTATATATTTTTTTATTTTTGTGAGTCAGTGAAGCAGACTTGTCTTTGGATGCCTGTATAGGAGGGCAAGGGGCCATCGTTCTAATGGGCTCTGTTCTCACTGGCTGAGGAACTTTCGTAAACTTATTCTTCAGCGATTGATTTAGCTCCAGTGGTTCGTATTCTCGTTGGCTTGGGAGCTTTCGTGACACTTCTTCTTCAGCGATATATTTTGCCTATCACTCCTTAATATTTTTATTCTCTAGTGTTAAGCGACCAAACCATGTTGATATTAGAAAGGTATAAATAACGTGCATTATATAATACTGAGGATGGAGAGTGAGAGACTGGCTAGGAGAGTTTATTTGAGTGAGGTGGAGGGGGAAAGGGGCAGGAGTAAACCAAGAAGGTAGGGGTGGAGGGTACAGGAGTAGACCAAGGATGAGATGGAGGGATGGGGTGGAGAGATATACGAGAGCGGAGGGCGGGGTGTGAGTTGGAGGAAGGGGAACTAAATGGCAGAGAACAGGGCGACGTGGAGGCGGTATGTTTGTGGTCACGCCTTATAGGATTAAGGCGTCAGGCAATACATAGATAGATAAATGAGAGCAGACAGATAAATAAGGGTAATATAAAACACAAATCCCATAGGAAGAAGTGTTTTGAAGGCTCCTATATCAGCAGGACTCCGGTGGTATCATGTAGCCTGTAAGTTTTAATCCATCTCTGCTCGGCTTTTATAAGAATTTTGTGTATAAATCCAGGTAATGATTGTCGTCTGCTGTGTCTCAGATTTTCATTCCCTGAGCGACCATATTTCTTTATTGAGTCCGGTAGTACTTATCCCTGTACCTCAATGATGTATTTTTATATTTCATTTCCGGACGTTTCTGCTGTACTTACCTCAGTGTAGATTTCATGGACAGGAGGGGCTAAGTGTGGTCTTCATTCATACCATCGATACCAGAGATCTCTCCCTAACTTAAAATCGAACGGAGGCAGTCGTCGGATAGCAGGAATAATAAAAATAACAATAGTAATGATAATAAAAATAATAATAATAACAGTAGTAGTGGTAGTAATAGTAGTAGTAGGCTAGTAGTAGTAGTAAATACACCGCGTGACCACACCTGCGTGCACCTTTACTTCACGTAACTACACTTCACTGCCACACAAGAACACATCACACTTCACAGCTTCCTTTGTCTGCGGGGTTGCCTTTCGAACCTATTAACCCCTTCAATCCGATGACCTAAACCATTCTATTCTTTCTGTTTACAGATCGTTTTATTTATTATGAAGGAAATGTTCTGAACTGAAGTATTTAGATAAAGCCTTCCCTAATCCCTCTCCATCGCCACGCCGCACTCAGTATAAGTTAAATCGTCTGGTGGTAACGTTAGTAGACTAAAAATATAATTCGGAGTCAAGGGGCAACGTTCATCTCAAGTATATTTACGATCAGCTCCACAGCGTATATACCTTTTTTTTTTTTTTTTGCAGGAAGAATAAGAGTGTGTAAAATAATCCCATGCATTTTGTTTTTCCTGCGAGAGAACTGTAGCAGCAGTGTTTTCCATTTGGAGGAAGAACAAGGAGAGGAAGAAGCAGAAACTTCCCCTCTCTCTTGCTCTTCCTGCAGATCAAAATATAAGTAACGAGGTGACGTTGATCATAAGCTTATTCGTGAATCTGGGCCAGGCTGTGACCTAAATCCCACTCCCCGAGCTCGTTTGAGGGTGGACGTAAAGAAAGCGTTTGGGACGATTGATGCATGGAGCTGCCTGGTTGGGGATTTCCATATAACACTCTGGAACAATTGGTCGCCGGTTCTTACAGATTATTTGAAATTAGAACACCAAACCACATCTACTCCCAGTCCACCTGAAGCCATTTGCTGTATCGCCATTAAGGGACGGATTCTAGATGACGTAGGAGGTTTCGTTGCACTTTTTCTAGCGATTGATTTTGTATGTTGCACCTTAACATTCGCTTGTGTGTTATTTACACTGTTTTAATAGTGACCTAGCTTCCTTTAATAACATACAAGAGGATGCTGGGGTGTAACGTACAGAATACATTGCTAAAGTAGATGTATTAGGAAGTCTCCAGAGCCACTTAGAATTCGACCCCAAGAACCAAACAGACACGATGAAATAAACAGTAACATTCCCCCCACCCCAGTTCAAACAGACTAGGCATAATGAGATCAGAGAACACTATTTCCCTGTACATTACCTGTCGTCGCAGCTCCTCCACAAGCTAAATAGGCGATATCACTGCCCACCTTCAAATACAACGATGATGGGCGCCCAGAGTTGTTAATATACTTGGATAATCTACACACTGATCACCGTAAAATCATAGTATCAGAATTAGTCGTTCTCTCTGGTACTCCTCTCACCTAGTGACGCTCCACCTTTGAAAGCGTCCACCGTTTATTCATTTTAAGATTAACCACACGTGCAGCTTCTTTCATCAGGCTCACTCAGAACGCACGGAGAGATTATTTTACTTTGTGTCACGTTTATTGGTTAGATTTTCATTCTGACAGGCCATCACAACACTAAATTTTCAAGCTATATGATTCTACTTATAATACACTAACATGAAGCTATATTTTCAAGGCGTTCCAGGTACTTACTGCAGCACTGAAATCAAACACTGAAAAACAACTTCGACAGAACGGAAATCCGCCAGCCTCCTCTACGTACGGAGGCTCGTTATCAACAGATCAAATTAACACTAAACCTCGATTTCAGAATGCGTCAGAAAATATTACGCGATGGGTGAAGGAGAATATCCAAGGGCCCCATCATCCCTTGCGAGGGGTGATGAGGGAGTGAGTGAGGGCGCGGCGTACACCCTCACCGCCTCGCAGTTGGCGGGAAAATGACACTCCGGCAACTCATACACCCCGCCGCTACAAGGGACTCTGTAGGTCGCATTCTCGTATGCTTAGGAGCCTTCGTAGCATCTCCATTTAAGTGATTTGTTCTGCCTATCACATCTTCGTATTCTCTTGTATGTGACTTCTGCAAGCTATGCCCATAATAGAAAGATACCATGAGCGTAAAAGGGGATATTAAGGTATTCTACGCAAAATAAACCGCTTAGGAAGAAGTGCCACGACCTCCCATGTCAGCGAGAATACGGATCAGCGCCACCTTTCACACCTACCTTTCTCCCTATTCTCATGCCTCTCTATCTCATACCCACCATCTCCCAGTTCTACCCCATACTACCCTATCTAGCCTCGCCATTGCCCCGTTTCACCCAGTCCAACCCTGTCAAACTGTACACCATGTCACCTCTCAGTTTAGCCCCATACCACCCCAACCATCCCCCCCATGACCCCTCTCCACCCCATCCAGCGCCTTCATACTCAGATACCCTACCTCACCTGTCAGTCTGAACCCATACCACTCAACTAACTCCGCCATTACCCCACTTACTCCATCCAACCACGTCATTTTGTACGTCAGGTTACCTCAGTTATCAACTTTACCCATATCCCACCCACCCAACTCCGCCATTACCCCTCTCCTTCCTATCCAACCCCCTTCATACTCGGGGACCCCGCCTCACCTGCCAGTTGTAATCCATACCACCCCAGCTAACTCCACCTTTACCCCACCTCACCCCCATCCAAACCTACCATACTCTACCCTGTCTGAACTAGCAGTATAACTACGCCACTCATCCAAACCCCTCCCTTGTCCCATTCCTCCCCATCCAACCCTGTCATACTTTACCCAAATTCACCGGTTAATTTTCCCCCATACCACACCAATCAACCATTCCATTTGCCTACTGCACCCATCAAGTACCACATTTCACCAATCAGTATGTTTTTCCTCGAGCCACCCCAACTCGCCCTGCATTCGTACCATTTAACACAACCCAACACTTTCATACTCTACTTCACCTGTCAGTTTTTCTTTATAAAGTCTTCTTATACTCTACCCTAATTCATCTATCAATTTTACCCTAAAACAGTCCACTAAACCCCGTAATTACCCCTCTGCGCCCTATACCCTTCATACTCAGGTTCCTTACCATACCTGTCAGTCCTATCCTAAGCACCCCAACTAACCCCACCATCCTATCCATCCCTCCATACTCTGCCCTACCATACCCATGTCAACTTCCTTCCATACCACCCCCATCCAACCCCGGCACTATCCCACCCCAACCCAACCATATCCTTCATACTCAGATACGCTCCCTCCCCTGTCAGTGTTAACCCAAACCACCCCAACTAGCCCGACATTACCCCACTTCACTCAGTCCAATCCTTTCGTACTGTAACCTACCCCACCTGTCAATTTTACCTCATACCACCCTAAGAAGCACCGCCATTATCCCACTCCATCTCCAACAAGGTCTTCATTTTCAGGTACCGGTATGAGACCTTAGCTGAGGTTTTCCCCACACAATTTCAGTTAACTCCGCTATTACCCCACATAACCCCATCCACCCTGTCTTACTCTTTCCTACCTCACCTGCCAATTTCACCACATAACACCCCTTCCAGCCCTGCCATAACCCCTGTCCATCCCATCCAACCTATTCATACTCAATTCCCCTTCACCTGTCAGTTTTACCCCATACTAAGCAAACAAACTCCACTGTTTAACCGCTCCATCCCATCCAGATCTGTCAGACTCAACCCTTCCTCCCCTATCAGTTTTTCTAGCCCAAATCCAGTCAGTCACACCAGTACACTTCACCAGCCCATCCAATCCCTTCATATTCAGGTACCATACCTCATCTGTTAATTTTGCCCCATTCCACTAGCAAAGCCCCTCATTTATAAGACATTTCACCATTTATTCCTGTCAAATTCTTCCATACCTCACCTGTCAATTTTACTCCATGCTACCCCACTCAACCCCGGCACAATCCATCTCAACCTCCTCCAACCCCATCATTATCAGGCACCCTACCACACCAATCAATTTTACCCCAAACAACCCTGATGAACCCTGCCATTATCCCACTTCGCTTCGTCTTCCTTACCTTATTCTACACTTCATCACTTGTCAAATTAACCCACACCACCCCAACCAAACACTACCAGTAAACCGTCCCCTCCCCTCCAAAACTGCCATACTCTACCCAACCCCTCTTATCAGTTTCATCCCACCTCCCCACCTAGCAACTCGATTACTGCTCACCTTCCCATCCAACCCAGTCATACTCTACCCTACCTCATCTGTCAGTTTTAACACATACCTTCTAACCCACCCAATTGATTAACCCAGCCCCTCACATACAACTTTCTTATGCACTACCCTTCCTCTCCTATCAATTTTTGTCCATACCACCCCCACCCATTCCCGCCATTACTGTTTTCCACCCCACCCAGCCCATCCATACTCAGGTACTCCACCTCACTTGCCAGTTTTACCCCAAATCATGCCAACTAACCCAACCGTTACCCCACTTCACCCCATCTACTTTTGTAATACTTTACCCCATCAAACCCGGTTATTGAACCAGATACTAGCCCAACAAGCCATGTCATTATCCTGCTTTAATCCCTCCATCCCCTTCATACTCAGGTTTCACCAGTTTTGCGCCAAGCCACTGCCATCAATTTTACGACAAGCCACAACAGCTAACTCAGGCACTACCTCACTACACGTCAGTTCTCCGCATCCAAACCTGGCATACTATACCTTACCACACCTGTCAGGTTTACCTTATACCAACCCTCCCAACTCCACCACCAACCCACTCCGTTCCATCCATCCCTGTCAAAAGCAGTTGTACCTTGCCAATAAATTTTAGCCCATACCAACTCACCAAACCCTGATATTACCCTTTTTCAATTCATCCAAACCCTTCCTGAGCAGATACCCTGTCTCATCTTTCAACTTTTCACTCAAACCACCATTATCACACTTCACTCCATCCAACTTTGCCACGCTCTACCGTACCTCTGACTATTTTTTTTCTTACCCCCTACACCAACCACATTAACCCATTTTCTCCCATCCAACACTCACATACTTACCCAACCTCACCTATGAGTTTTACCCAGTGCCATCCCACCCAACCCCACCCAGTCGAACCCCTTCATATGCAGGCATCCTACATCACCTGTTAATTATATTACATACCGCCCTAACAGACCTCGCCATTATCCCCTTTCATTCCATCCAACTCTGTCATACTGTACCCTGCCTCACCTATCAGTTTTAGCAAATACCACCCGCACCAACGTCGACTTTATCCCACTCCACCCCAAAGAATTCCTTTATGTTCAGTTACTCTACTCGTCTGCCAGATTCACCCCTGACCACCCCAATTAACGGCACCTTTAACCTATTTCACCTCATTTAGCCTCAGCCCTATAATACACTTTCCTACCTCACATATCAATTTTTACTCCATTCCACCCCATCCTAGCCCACAGTAAAATCATGTTCAGGCAACTCTCTCATTCTCTACTAGTTTTACCTCAGACCACCAAACCTGCACCGCTATAGCACCTCACATCCCCACCCATCTCCTTACCCAAATTCCCAGCCTCACCTCTCAGTTTTACCACATTCCAACCCAACTAACTCTGTCATTACCCAACTCACCCTTTTAATGATAACATGATAACCATATCTCATCTCTTAATTACTGTATATCCCATACTGACCACACGATCCATGCACTGTTATTTCGCTTCACCCCATCCAACCCCTTCATAATCAGGTACCCTGCCTTTCCTATTAATTTTATCCTAATCACCTCAGCTAACCCCGTCATTATACCAATTCATCCCATCCGACCCTGCCATACTCTCTGCTACAGTAACTGTCCATTATCCCTCATGCTAATCCAACCATGAACATCATTAACCCACTCCAGCCCATCATCATAATTACCCTACCTCACCTATAAATTTTACACCATACCACCCCACCGATCCCTACCACTACCGTTCCCTGTCCGATCTAACCCCTTCATGCTCAAGTACCCGTCCTGACCGACCAGTTTTACCTCATACCACCCATCCAACCCTGTCGTACTATACCTTACCTCACCTGTCAGTTTTATCACATACCACCTCAGCCAGCACCGTTAATAACCCTCTCCATCCCACCCAACCCTCTGATACTCTACCCTGTCTCACCTCTCAGTTTTATCCCATACCAACCCACCCAACCCCATCATTACCCCTCTACATCCCACCCAACTTCTTGCTCAGATTTTTTTTTTTTATGCAAGGAAGAAGGGCCAGCATACTGTTCCTTCCAAGAAAAAAGTAAAAACAATACAAAAGAGAGCCAAATTCAAGATCCATTCTTTTCTAGATGCCTGGACACACTGCGTTTGAAAGATTGGAGATCATAGGAAGTAGGGAATACAGACAGAGGGAGACAGTTCCAGAGTTGACCAGTTGCATAAATGAAGGACTGGGAGTAACGGTTAACTCTTGCATTAGAGAGTTGGATAGAAAAGGGATGAGAGTTTGTTGCTAGACGGGTACTACGTGCCCGTCGTAGAGGTGGAGGGATACAAGCAGACAGTTCAGAGGAACAGTGACCATTGAAGTAGCGATAGAAGAGAGATAAAGAAGCAACAGTGCGGCGAAGAGACAAAGGTTGAAGGGAATCAGTAAGAGGAGGAGAGTTAATGAGACGAAAAGCCTTTGACTCCACCCTGTTGAGAAGAACTGCATGTGGGGAGCCTCCCCACACATGAGAGTTGTACTCCATACACGGGCGAACAAAACCCGTGTACAAGGTCAACATCTGTGCAGGGGTAAAGAAAGTTCGGAGTCGGCCCAGCACACCTAATCTCTTGGAAGCAGATTTCACAAGAGATGTAATATGTTCTTTCCAAGACAAATCCCGAGAGAATGAAACCCCAAGCATGTTCAAGGATGATGCAGGACTGAGCTGGACATTATTAAACATTAGTGGGTAATCCTGAGGAAGATTTTGTCGGGCTGATAAGTGTAAGACCTGAGTTTTTGATGCATTAAAAATAAGATTATTTTTACCCCAATCAGAGATACCCTTACCTTTCTTGTAAGTTTTACCCCAGGCTACGCAGATAACCCCTCCATTACCCCACTTCACTCAATCCAGCCCTCTTATACTCTGCAATACCTTGTCTGTTAATTTTACCCCATACTTCACCAATCAGTCTCGCAAGTATCTCACTCCATCCATCCATACCTGCTCACTGAACCCTACCTCGCCTATCTTCCCAACCCGCAATTACACCTCACCGCACCAGTCGAGCAGGGCAGTACTCCCAAGGAGGATGGAAAGCTGATGACAGGGAGAGCTGGAGCTCCCGTTTCATCAGCCCTCAGGACTTGTTCCTGACCATCCTCCTTTGCTGAACTTTTTCAGTGTCTCAGTTACACAGAGAGTAGACCAGCATGCTCCCCAATACAAGTTTCTCTAACTGTCAACACCAAACTACGTACACGCTACACACTACACTTCCTTTTCAAAATTTCTTCGTAATGGCGTACAAAAATCATGCCTCGGAGTCCCCAGGGGAGGGACCATAAATGCCCCCACCATCCGCCCCTCTCCCGGTGACGACTCAAAGAGCTGCCTGGAACCACTTTCTGACTCACTCCTTCTTCATTTCTGTAACATTCGCGGCCTTTCCTCTAAGTTTCACGCTGTCGAGCACCACCTCTTCTCCTCTAAACCTCACCTTCTCTTTCTCACTGAGACTCAGCTGTCTGAGGCAACTGACAGCAAACCCTTTTCTGTATCCTCCTACTTTCTCTATTCTCGTTTCAAAGCCAAAGGTGGCTGTTGCGTATATGTACGCAACGATCTATCTTGCTCTCGTGTTCCTGAACTTGATTCTTCTGAATTCTCTACTCTCTGGCTTCGGCTTTCCTGTCATTCTCTGACTAAATATATCTGTGCTGTTTACTTATCTCCTAATTCTACTGACTATCAAAAATTGATTGACTATCTTACTTCTACGATGGAACACATTCTATCCATTTCTCCTTTCTCTGAAATCTCCATTCTAGGAGATTTCAATGTTCACCACCACCTTTGGCTCTCCTCTCCTTTCACTGATCCACCTGGTGAACAAGCCTACATCTTTTCTATCCTTAATGACCTAGAGCAGCTTGTACAGCACCCTACCCGTATCCCTGACCGCCTTGGAGAGAGTTCCAACATACTTGACCTTTTCCTAACAACTAATCCTTCTGCTTACACTGTTCATCTTTTCTCTCCGTTGGGCTCCTCCGATCATAATCTTATTACTTTAACATGTCCAATCGCTCCAGTACGGCCTGTGGACCCTCCAAAGAAACGCCGCCTGTGGCACTTTGGAGCTGCAGATTGGGAGGCCCTCAGGCAGTACTTCTTTGATTTTCCATGGAATGATTATTGCTTCCTTGGCCAGGAGCCATCTGAGTGTGCCTTGCGCGTTACGGAGGTTATTCTCTCGGGCATGGAAGCATACATTCCTTTCTCATATCCTCTGACTAATGCAAGAAAGCCTTGGTTTAATCACGCTTGTTCTAATGCTGTCCGCAACAAGGAGAGGGCCTATAAGAGGTACCGGAGCCAACCCACCCCTGAATCACACCTTTTATATATTTCTGCCCGGAATCGTGCTAAGTCTGTTCTTCGCTCTGCTAAAAACAATTTCATCCGTGCTAAATGTTCCCAACTCTCCAACTCGAATTCTTCT
>JAGKTI010007492.1:0-11638 GCA_018397915.1 Birgus latro
TCTGCTGAGGCGTTGGCGCTGCTTGAATGTGCTGAAACTGCTGTATATCTCTCCAACCTATTGCGTGACGTTTCTGGATGTGGAAAGATCAAAATAAAGTGTTTCGTCGACAACAAGAGTCTGGTGGACGCCCTTTACTCCTGTAGGAGCGTAGAAGACAGGAGATTGCGCATTGATATTGCTGTGTTGCGGGACATGTTGGAGCGGGGGGAGATTGATGAGGTATCCTGGGTGGATACATTACAACAACTGGCTGATTGTCTCACCAAGAAAGGTGCCTCGACCGAGCGGCTGCGTGCAGCAGTCGGCCGAGACTAGAAAGTATATAATACTTCAAGAGACATCACATATCTGTATGTGGCCACAGACTGGGTGTTGATAGTAATTAAACAAAAGTGTATATATTGGATACATAGTGTGTGTCAGACGCAAATAGACCATCCAGCTTCGTCCTTGGAATCTTCTGTCCCTCCCTCCCTTCCTCTCTCTCTCTCTCTCTCTCTCTCTCTTTGTGTGTGTGTGTGTGTGTGTGTGTGTGTGTGTGTGTTCCAAAACAGTCCTCGAGAAGGCTGAAAATTTGCAAATGAATGCTGTATGTACCATTAAATTAAGCCGAAACTGTCATAATAACATATCCATTAAAACTTTCATTTGTAAATTCTCCTAAAAGAAAAGTGCAACAGCTCATTATTAATGAAGAGGAATTTAGACTAGCAAAACAAAGTTACGCTTTCATTATGCGGTACTTCCAATTAATGTTTCAGTAATCCCAATATGAAACTGCTGATTATCACTATGCTGGATCGTTAACATCAACCTAATGGCATGACAAAGAGGTAGTAATGTCGTTGCTAGACTGGAGTGAACTGAGGCAACAGAAGAGTATCAAGAGGGTGACACAGTAAGTCTGAAGAAGAGTATTAAGGACGAGTGACGGGTAACTCGCCATAATTCATTCAGGCCAGGGAAATCTTCATTCTATTTTTGTCATATCCTATCGACCTGATTCAGTTCTGGAGAGACTTTTCAAACTGGAGGAGTCAGATATAGTCTTCTTAACTCCTTCAAAATTAGAAGGTTTTTCTAAGTTTTATTTTAAAAAATTTGTAGGCGATAACATGGAGAAATTTGAAAATATAATCTAGGATTGAAGCGATATAATGTCTAGACTGAATAGCCTACTTCAGGGACCCATATGCTCCTGGTAGAGCATTGTAGGATTCGGTGATGGAAAGCTGGAAAATCACATTCTAACACCCCATTCCTTTATCTTCATATCCCTTTTAAAGCTGACATTAAAACATTCCACTGCCAGGCCATTAACCATTTCTTATTGCTCCCTCCCCTATTATATATATATATATATAAAAAAAGCTTTCTCACTAGTAGATAAAGACACAGTTTTATTTGTCACCAAATATGAAAATAAATTATAACCATATCCTAAATTATGACTCTGCCTGACGCTGAATGAAATTTCTTGGAGATTAATCAAGAACAAAAAAGGAGACGTCATTGTATTAAATGAGCTGATTATAACAAAGACTGATGATACACTTGGCACATCCTTTACTCTTTAATGATTGCTATCCTACAGCTACAGTCGTACATCTTGAAAGACACAGACAGAGAGGAGATGGAAAGACGAGCGAGCAGGACGGAAACAGTAACGGCAAATGGCAAGCTGATCATCTGGCTGTGGCTGGCAGGTCAGTCGGCAACGGAGGTTGCCCTTGAGACAGGGGCCAGCATCTCTACCGTCTACCGCTGGATCCGACGCTGGCAGAGGGAAGGAATAATGGCCCTGTATCCTTACTACAGTCGTCGAGCCTCTCCAGTCGTGTCCTGGGATACGAACACATCTCCACTATTCAGTGTCGTTCAGCCCCATTATAAACCAGGAGCTGCACAGGCGTTTTATAGTTCAGGAAATTTTCACTTTTGATCGAACTCCTGTTTTGATCAAACCTCTCCATTTGTAATTTTACTGTTGGTTCTGTTGCCGGCAAACTGAATGAAAACTGGCGAAAATGAACTTTCTAAATGCGTCCTGGGGCGGTACAACACCAGCGGCTTCGAATCCCTACATCAACTGTCAAATTTCGCCAAGTGTTGTCTGGAGCAGCAGCACATCGAGAGCTTCTGGTATCTTTAAGCCCAAACTTTGACCAGAAATGTGGTAGACATATCATACTTCAGGAAGTCTCTAATGTTAATCCAGCATCTGTATTTGCCGCTAGATCAGTCAATGGTATGGTTGGAACACACTGAATCCCTACCGAAATCAAGCGTTTCCAGTGGTGTCCCGTGAAGACATTTTATCAATGGCTTTCAGTCCTCACTACAGCCACGAGTCTCTCCAAGTGTATATTAGGGCAACCACTCATAAAGGACTTCCACTGTCATGCACACTAAACCAGGAGGTATACAGGCGTTTTATACTGCTGGTAGTCCTCATTTATGCCGCAGCACATATCCAACCAGCTACAAGAGGATTGGTAATCTATCAACAACCTTCCCTTCAATTTAGAAGTATTCGTTCAGTGTTTAAAACCAATAGCGTTTTAGCCATCGTGTGCTTAGTGATACACAGTTGTACATTCAACATATACGAGCATAAGATTTTGTATAAAGCCACCCATGCAAACAAAACGTTCGAAAACCAGCGTAGAGTCAAGAAATTAGTAATGTGCACTTTCAATAATCCTTTAAAGACTATGTAACTTCTTTTTATGACAGCAATACATTTTGTTAGATATTGCTCCGTCACTAGACTTCCCTTAAATATGCATTATTGTTCTCAAGATACAATATATAAAATATCATGGACGAGTTAAATGCATTGAGAAGCAAGTAGCGCAATAGAGTAATTTTCAGTTTTTGTGGATGAATTCCTTGTTCAAGTTTCAGGTACTCAGTGGCGTGACAAGAGCTCCTAAAATATCCTTGGCCACTCCAGTGGTCACCTCAGATTTCTGGATGAATACCTTTGATACGCCCTGAAGAGTTCTGCTTGATCCCCCTCGTAATTAGCCTCGGCCACCCCTGACCGACCATATTAAAGAAAATAATAATAAATAAATAAAATACTAGATACACTTCAAATACTTGATTAAGAACTTTAGTATAATTTCTCGTTAACTACCAGTGTTTTCTCTCTCGGTACCATTGCATTTAATGTACAATTAATTTGATGTGTTAGGTTTCTTGTGAACAGTCTGTATGCAACAGGAAGCAGACCTAACAATAATGGCCTTAAAAGTCTTCTATTCTGTTTAGATGAAGCAGCCATATGCTCTTAAACGCATTTATCTATGATCTTGATTCTGCTCTGACTTCCGATCTTTTCGTAAACAGTTTTGCATTTTTTTTTCAAATACAAAGCCACTCTCATCATCTCCATGTTGACTACCATTGCCTTATAAAAGTTAATGTATGTGCAGTAAATAAATATGCACATAACACCTATGTACTAGCTGTGGTATGATTTCTCAGCACATAATCTATGTGAACCGCCAGAGAGATATGAAGTAGAAAAAAAACTCATATCTCCTAAAAGCTACAATTTTTCTCTATTACGATCCCTCTTATGTATATTAAGATATCAATACCGAGAAATTTAGACAGAAAACAAACAGACAAATATGTTTATAGCTGTAATATGATTAGATTTATAAATATTTTTGATTAAATGTTATTTGGTATATAAATTTTTATCGTGAATTATACGTGTGACAACACAGCAATAAATCAGTTATCTGAGACGAGTAAGTGGGGTCACATGGAGAGACAGACTGACAAACGAGGAAGTGAAGGAGCGTTTTGGTGTGGATGTGGATGTTGATAGGAAGCGTTAGGAGAAACACACTGAGGTAGTTTGGCCATGTGGAGACGATGGAGAGCGAGAGACTCACGAGTAGAGTGTATGTGAGTGAGGTGGAGGGGAGGAGAGGGAGGGGGAGGCCAAGGATGAGATGGAGGGATGGAAGGGTGAGATGTATGAGAGAGGGGAGTGTGAGCTGGGAGCAGGGCCGTGAAATGGCGGGGGATAGGGCGACATGGAGGCGATTTGTTTGTGTCCACCCCTTACGGGATGTCGGCGTCTGGCAATAGATACATAGACAGACAACACAGGAATGCTTAGGAAAACCTCTTGCTACTCTACATTTTCATTGTTTTCATCGTTAGTGATGACACCCTCTTCATATATTAACCGTGACTCTTTTTTCTAGTAAAGACTGGCTTCAGAATCCGGTTACCCTTCTGGCATTTTATGTTGAAAGTGAATAATGAAGCTCATAGCTGCTTATTCTGTGATTTGCTGAGATACCTGGCATCTCCTTAAGGTAATGGGAGAATGTGGCAAGTCTGAAATTCCTTTAGAATGAATAGCCTTCATTGTCATGAGAACGAATGCATGGTCTTAAAACAACTACCTAGCTATTATTACTGCTGTTGCCAAGCCCTAAATATTTCTGCACCATCATTTTCGTACCAAAAATCCTCTTGGTTATTCATGACATTTAATTTTAAAAATTTAAATATAATGAAAATAACATTTAAAAAAAAATGGTCGCGTTTACTTATACACGATGCAGATACAGGCACAGAATATTGAGTAGCGTTTACAGTGTTTGGGGAAGAGAATAATGGAAGCATTATTTTTACAGTGCAACTATTCAAGCCACGTAAATGTGGTTAAAATTTTATTACCTGAGTCTGATCTACGACTCTGCTTCTCATTTATTATTATTATTATTATTTGCTGAATGTAAATAAAGATAAATATTGAAACTTGGCATGGCGCATTGCGTTAGTACAAAGACAAGACTGAGGTACTGTTAATAAAGAAATATAATACAAGGAAGTTCCGTAAGCACTGTCCTATGCATGACCCATCCGCTTCCTTGGTAGTTTTCGTCGTGGGGGAGCTTGGGAGACGTTGAATGGGACTTGACATGTGGGAGAGCTCTCACAGTGTACCATCACTCATAAAAGAAGTGATACCTCGCTAGCCAACCCCTCAGGGTGGGTGGAGCTCTTCAGGCTTGATTGGCAGGCCACCTAGGAAAAGGACAACTCTGAATCAAACTCGGATATCCCTTGTAATGGATTACAACCCCTGTTTAAATGCTAATAGTCAATCTTCCCCTGACCTGGGAAGTTAGAGTAGGGTTTGTGTGTCCTACCAGGAAAAACTTACATCTCGTGCGACTAAATTTCAGGAAGAAGGATAAGGGTCATTGTGGTCCGTCTGCACCTGACCTGGTTTTGCCAGGGGGTCCCTCCTCAGGTGCCAGTTTGACTGAGATTTTGGTCTCCTGTCATACTGGCACCCATTATAATGGCTGCTGGGTAAAACCTACAGGATGCCAGCAACTACCCAAAACAATTTCATCGCGAGAAACTCAGGGATGAGGAGTGCACTTTTGAGTATGCAGTGGCAGTCTAAAATCGATCTGAAGTGCACAGTATTGTCAAGGACCCGGTTGAACAATCGGATGCCTTTAAACATGCAGGGCTGTCGGGAGCTGGCGAGTGCACAGGAGAGCATCCGAGATGAAGGAAGTTTAGCCTCCGTGGGGACACTGGCCACCATTGAGGAGGGTCGTGCTGCCAGACTGACTGGGGATTGGGAGCAGCACAGACTTCTGCCTCGACAGGCTTAAGTTTTTCTAAGAAGCGACAAGTTGAAGTATGCCAGGAAAAATGTTAAGTAGGTGGAGGGCAGTTTTCATGTGAACGACATTCAACCTCCTTACTGAGCCCTGCAGAAGCTCTTCTTCATCTCGGCCTCTCAGGTAAACTCAGTTTGGACAGCAGAAGAACGTCTTGTGTCAGGGGAGAGTGAATATAGGACTCAACAGGCTGAGTACTTTGAACAGCTGTGTTTGGCTGAACCTCCCAGTGAAGAGCTTCCATAGGCTGGTGCACAGCCACTGAGTGATCTTCCACCATTAGATAATACCGTGCCATCTCTCGAGGAAGTCAAGAAGGCAGTGGATAGGATGAAAAATGGTAGACCATCTGGTGTCTCTAGTATCCTTCCAAAACTGATCAAAGTTGTGGGTAAAGCCATAATGAAGGCATCATATGCAGTCATAGAAGCCAATTCGTTGAATAATACCGTCCCCCTTGACTTGACAGGGGGTTTGGTAACCCCTATCTAGAAATGTGAAGGAGACCAACACGTTCGTAATAACTGTTGTGGTATTACAGTCCTCTGTAAACTGGGCAAGGTTCTTCCTCACATTCCCCTGATGCGTATCCGGGACCATTTAAGGGCGGGTCGCACTTAGAAGAATTTGTTCCCAAATCCAGCCGAACTGCAATGCTGCTCCAGTTCGGGAAAGAATTCGGGAGCTTCTTGGGGTGTTCTGCTGAATACGGCAGAGTTTGTGGAGGCCACCGAAAAGTTATCGAGTGCAGTATCTTTTGGGCTAGCTCTCAAGAATCATTATTTGTGTACACTGTATGTACGGCGTGCGTACGAGGTTAGCAGAAAACGTACAAGATAGGTAAAGCATACGCCCGGGATCCGGAAGGTTCGGCAGGGAAGTCAGGTCGAAGAATGGCTCACGCAATCCATGAATCCCACAAGCAACGCTAAGAAACACGTAAGCATCAAGTATGCATGACAACAGAACTTTCATGCAATGACCCGAGTCATAGATGTATAAGTGACGAATCATTAACGTATGGGGAATGCAACAGAAAAATGCGCACAGATTATTCCAGAATCGCGGCAGCATTGTCGACACGTAGTCAAGAATTATGACAGCAGCACGCATGATATGGCAACACCTGGCAGAGCATATACAAGTCCCCCCAGGTTCAGGGACCTGTCCTTGAGTGCCCTGGACGCCATTATTGGTGACGACAGGGATGAGTCCACCTTACACACCCTTCGGCGTACACATCCCACACCACACCACATGTAACACTGTATTCTTTTGATTTGTTTCATCTTTCTTATATTCTCGTGTAGATATTACTTTGGTATCCTTTGTGTGTTAAGGATATAAAAAGAAAGTAATCAGTGTGTTTCAATATTCATGCCCAGGAGATACTGATTTATGATATACTTCTAATATATATTATGAAAACAGGCATTGAAGAAAACCAAGAATTAAAAAAAAAAAATTATTAACACAAGGTACACACGTACAATTGCCCATAAATCAGGCCAAAGAGATTAATGAGATGGAACTAGAAAGTACTGATGAAAATCAAAATAGGATGAGTCAAGGTGTATCCTTTCGCCAGGGGAGCACCTGCTCGGGCCTGCTGTAGTACTCCATGAGATATTGCCTGACAGACTTTGCTTATACAGACCCCTCCTGCTTCAGACGTCGTTGCAGACCTGTCAGGTTGTCAATTGCCCTTCAAATGCCCAACGTGACTTCGTGGGAGTCAGTATATTCATAGTCTGTGGCTGCGGCACTGCAGTTGGGCCGCTTGATACGGAGGAGGTTGTGCAGACAGCAGCAAGCCATGACAACCTTCTCCACCGTGCCAAGGTCATCGTTGTGAGCAGACATCTGAACCTGTGTAAAGACAATGTTAGGAAATGGACGCTGTAACATAATACATGGTGTGACTGTTTTTATAACAATTTGCATGACATGATTTTGCAATCCAATTCTGTTCTCACTTGTTGGCAAGGATTCCAAATGCGTTTTCCACAACTCTCCTCGCCGTGGACAGACGTTAGTTGTAGTTCCTCTCCTGTCTTGTCAAACTCCGTTGGGGAAATGGCTTTTGCAGCCACTCCTTCATGGGGAATGTCTCGTCTCCAACTATGAAGTAGGGAATGGGCTTATCATCCCCAGGTAGTGGCTCTCTTGGTGGGAGGCCCGCAGCATATTCTTTAAGGGCAACACGAAGATCAGTTATGCCAAAGATCCCTGTATCTGATGCTGACCCATTGGCACCAACTTCAACATACATAAATTTGTAGTCTGCGTCGACGAATGCCAAGAGTATGGAATGGATGTCCGTGTAGTTAAAGTAATAAGATCCTGAACCTGGGGATGCTATGATTGCAATGTGCTTGCCATTGATAGCACCGACTGTGTGGTGAAATTACCATTTGGTTGGGAATCCTTCTGCAACTGCCTTCCATCCCCCGGGGGTCAATGGGCAGACAATAACCTCCTTCATGTACTCTTGGATTACAGCCTCACACATGTCATCAACAGTGCCTGATATTGTATTTGGGGCCACCCGAAAATTATAGGCCATGTTCTTGTAGGTTTCCCCTGTGGCTAGGAAATGGATAGTGATGGCCAGACGTAACCCAGGTTCAAGGGCCTTCCTCATAAACATATCCTGCCTTTCAATCCTTGGTGTTATGCGATACAAGATCTTAAACATAGCTTCATCCATCCTCAAATAAATCTTGTAAGTGGTCTTGTCAGCACTGATTAGAGACACTAGCAAGGCTTCATAGTGTCCATGAATAGGGCGTTCTACAATCCAGTTCCTCACCCAAGAGGATCGTCTTCTTAGGTACTGGCATCTGCGCAGACGCATCAATTGCAGGTAATTTATGGTTTGAGAAGTAATCAATGTTTGTAACTGGGTGAGTATAGGAAAAGCCTCAACCTCATCAGTAGTCAGTAGGTTGTGAAACTCCGTCGTAAATGTTCCCCTGGCACAGGCAAGAAGAGGATTGGTGTTGTGAAGGAAGGCCCGTCCTTTTATATAATGGGCCGAGGGCAGCAGGTTGACAGGTGGGTATTCTTGACACGTGCATGTGTGGTTCGTTTGGTGCATGTCACTTACGCACTGTGTGCGTGTTCGTGTCGCCTTGTGCGTGGATTATTCGTCCTTGATGCGTTTAAAAATGCGTGTAGGATTCGTCTTATGCGTATGGCATACTGTCATCCTACGTTCATGTTCGTAAGTCATGCGTCTGACGTGCGTGTTTAATGTGTACTCGTGGATTTTTCGCCGTGTGAGGTGACGCGTGAATTTGAAATTCGGCTGATTCGGGAACAAATTCGACTAAGTGTGACGCGGCCTTTACTAATGTTTCAGAGACCTGATAAATCCATATATACACCCAGGAAGTCTAATTTGGCTGCATCCTAACTCCTCGAGTTCTTGCAGTACACCACCTTGAGTATTGACAAAGTCTGCTGGTAGCCTAATGTAGATCTCAAGAAGGCATTTCACATGCTCTGCTGGGAGGCACTATGGGATCTCCTGTGACTCCGTGTTATCCCTGTCGTGTTACTCTGGCTTGTATGCAAACACTACTCTCAAGTGCGGAGGCAGAATATCCGACTACCTTGCTTTTCAACACTTGCATGGATTGAGTATGTGGCAGAGCTGTGAGTCAAAGTCACTGTGGAGTATTAATTGGCAATTTCAGAGTTACTGACCTTGACTTTGCTGATAATGCAGTTATCCTTGCAGAGTCGCTGGAGATACTTCTGAGTGCCAATAAGGTATTTCACGAGAATGTAATGCCATGGGATTAAAAGTCTCTTCCACCAAGACCAAAGGCTAGGCATTTGGTTGTTTACTGGATGAAGCAGTTCAGTCTGTCCAAGTATATGGTGAGAATGTGGAGGTCTTGGAAAGATTCGCTTATCTTGCTAGTGTGGTAAATAACAAAAGTAGCTCAGACAACGAGATGCCTCATTGCATCAGTCTGTTCTAAAGGGTTATGATTTCACTCAGCATGGGTATTTGACAGTGCCATTAGTTGTGTAGAGGGACGAAAATTCGAATATTCCAGTTTCGGGTGCTCCAAGTCTTTACGGCTATGAGATGTGGACATTAATCAGTATCTTGAACTGGCGAATTGATTCCTTTAGCATTAATTGTCATCACAGGATCATGGGGTATAGCTGGTACAATCAGGTATGTAATGAGTGACTACATCGTGAGGCTGAATGGAGGCCAATTACCCACATAATGTGTCGCTGCCAACTCCAGATATATGGGCACGTGGCCCGTTTTCCTGAGGATGACCCTGCCCACAGGGTGATCTCTGAAAGCGTTTACCTTGGGTGGATGAGATCAAGCAGAAGGCCGCGGAACAGATGACCATAACTGGTTGACCACTAATGTCATGAGATACTTAGAGGAGGAAATGTCGCTGCCTGGAGGGTTGCACGAATGGACCATTGTGGGTGAAGTCAGAGGCTGAGTGAATCCCCTCCCGTTTGCCCCCTCCCTCCCCCACTTGATGAACAAACATCATAGTATTAATCCCCCAGTTTTTCTTGGCACACGTCGACCTCTCTCAGTCGTTGCTGGAAGACAATCCTTGCTAGTCTTCAATTGGTCATAAAAGTTCACTCAAGGTCACTTTATGAGCAGTGGGTAAAGCAGTGACCTTGGTAGGAGTAGATTGTAGCACCAGTCGAGCAGGGCAGTACTCCCAAGGTGGATGGAAGGCTGATGACAGGGAGAGCTGGAGCACCCGTTTCATCAGCCTTCAGGACTTGTTCCTGACCATCCCACTTTGCTGAACTTTTTCAGTGTCTCAGTAACACAGAGAGTAGTCCAGCATGCTCTCCAATACAAGTTTCTCTAACTGTCAACACCAAACTACATGCATACTACACACTACACTTCCTTTTCAAAATTTGTAAAATGGCGTACAAAAATCATGCCTCGGAGTCCCTGGGGGGAGGGGACCATAAATGCCCCCATCATACGCCCCTCTCCCGGTAACGGCTCAATGAGCTGCCTGGAACCACTGTCTGACTCACTCCTTCTCGATTTCTGTAACATTCTCGGCCTTTCCTCTAACTTTCGCTCTGTTGAACACCACCTCTTCTCCTCTAAACCTCACCTTCTCTTTCTCTCTGAGACTCAGTTGTCTGAGGCAACTGACAGCAAACCCTTTTCTGTATCCTCCTACTTTCTCTATTCTCATTTCAAAGCCAAAGGTGGCTGTTGCGTATATGTACGCAACGATCTATCTTGCTCTCGTGTTCCTGAACTTGATTTTTCTGAATTCTCTACTCTCTGGCTTCGGCTGTTCTGTCATTCTCTGACTAAATATATCTGTGCTGTTTACTTATCTCCTAATTCTACTGACTATCAAAAATTCTTTGCCTATCTTACTTCTACGATGGAACACATTCTATCCATTTCTCCATTCTCTGAAATCTCCAATCTAGGAGATTTCAATGTTCACCACCACCTTTGGCTCTCCTCTCCTTTCACTGATTCACCTGGTGAACAAGCCTACATCTTTTCTATCCTTAATGACCTAGAGCAGCTTGTACAGCACCCTACCCGTATCCCTGACTGCCTTGGAGAGAGTTCCAACATATTTGACTTTTTCCTAACAACTAATTCTTCTGCTTACACTGTTAATCTTTCCTCTCCGTTGGGCTCCCCCGATCATAACCTTAATACCTTAACCTGTCCTATCGCTCCAATACGCCCTGTGGACCCTCCAAAGAAACGCCGCCTGTGGCACTTTGGAGCTGCAGATTGGGAGGCCCTCAGGCAGTACTACTTTGATTTTCCTTGGAATAATTATTGTTTCCATGGCCGGGAGCCGTCTGAGTGTGCCTTGCGCATTACGGAGGTTATTCTCTCGGGCATGGAAGCATACATTCCTTTCTCATATCCTCTGACTATTGCAAGAAAACCTTGGTTTAATCAC
>JAGKTI010007492.1:16606-36700 GCA_018397915.1 Birgus latro
TCTTTCTCCCTCCTCATAAAATGATATTATATTATATATTGTTTTATACTAGTTGCTAAATGCATGGAAATCAGTGCAAGCAAATTCAAACCTCATAACCGCATAATACTTAGCACTCATTTATTTCTATTAAAGCGTTCAAAAACATGAGGTTTAATGTACTCTTCCTCGACAATATCTTAACCTTATTGTTAAATAACCTGAATTGAGCTAATTCCCTGTATAAAACGAAGAAAAAAATGACTAATTTCCTTACAGTTTTTTGAAAAAATTCACCTGATTATGATTTAAACATTGCATAGTTGTGAGTTCTAGAATAGCTATGTAAATGTTTACCTTACTATTTTCATAAATATTTGAGAAGCGGGATTTGCTAGACAGAACTGGAAGGTTACCTGTATTTCTCGCATTTTTCAGTTACGTGTCAGAATTGTCAGATAGCCCGGTATTGTGAGGAGAGTTATTTTGTAAAGTTATACATTAATTTTTGTGCTCTTTTTTCCCTATAATGTTTTATTTACGTGATTGTTAGTTAAATTATCTAATATTATCTTAGTTTGCGTGCTAAGTTACAGTGTTTTGCAGTGTAAGACAACTATGGATGCTTTGGATGTCTCCGAGTTGGTAACTGTTGCCTCATCAAGAGTGAACTAGAAGCTTCAAGTGTAATGCAAGGTTATATAAGGAGGGGGAAGAGCCTAGTCGAGTCAGTTTCGTTTCAGGTCAGTCTGAGTATAGTCCAGTGTCATTGCAGTTAGTGAAGATTGTATAGCTCCGGTACTTGTGAAAACAGTGAAGTTGACAAGCATTAAGTGTAATTATTTAGAGAATACAGTGAACTTGGAAAGCCAGTGGGGAAGTAACGATGGTGCAGTGAGTCAAACCTTCGTCATGGAGGCAGAAGGTGTATAGAAAAGAAGTCAGGATTGGCTGGACCAGGTGTTACTGACAGCAATCATAAAGCTAGAATGAAGGAGAGAAAGAACTCAAAGAACAATTACAGGCACAGAACAAAGGACAGAAAGAAAATCAAAGAACAACTGCAAGCACAAAGTAAACAGCTAGAGGCACAAGGTGAAGAACAGATCAGGGTTGAAATCACATAATTATTACAAACACAAAGTAAACAGTTAGAGGCATTACAGGAGCAACAGAGGGAGGTACAACTGAGATGCAATGACAGCTAGATGCTTTCATGGGGGAAATGAAGGAAGAACAACAACAGTTGAAGGAAGAAGTATACGCTGTGGTACAGCAGCAGCAATAACGTGACAGAGAGCAGACAGCATGTACTCTGGAGTATGGATTTTTTTTATTCATTTGTCTTTCCTTCCTCTGTTCTGTTATTAAAAAAAAAATTGATCAGTTGAAGTATGTGGATGACCAATTCACGTGTAGATGGTGATCTGAAGATAATCTGTGACAGAATTGAGGCTGTAGAGAAATATCGCTCTGCTGAGCCTCACTTTAGTGTATATGGAGCATATAAATAAAATAGTCCATGTTGGATCTTGACAAATTCCAAGCATCAAAAGGTAGCACTACAGGGCTGGATTATCAGAATGCAGAAGTTTATAGTCATGGACTTAATTATGATGCCCCAGATTTTAGACCTCAAACCAATGAAGTGCATGGCAATAATGGGGATCCAATTAAAGAGAAACCTCAGGAATTTGATGGTAGAGTATCTTGGTAAGATTACCGTGCAAAGTTTGAGTAACTTGCAGATCAGAGTGGTTGGGATGATAGGCAGAGGGCAGTGCAGCTTCCTACGAGCCTTAAAGGTGCAGCAATGGAGATTCTTAGCTAGATGTCAGTAAATGAGTGGAACAATTATCAGTCCTTAAATGAAGCACTGAGTGCAGATTTGGGACCATATACCAGACTGAGGTTTACAGAGCAAGATTCTGGAGCGGTGTATGGGCTCGTGGCGAATTCCAACAGCAGTTTGCTCATGACCTGGAGAGTATAGCATACAAGGCATACCCTGGAGCAACACCTGACCTGTTGGCTATTCTTCTAAGGGAGCAGTTTACAGATGCTTTGGCAAGTGCGAGTTGAAAGTGCAAGTGAAGCAGGCGCAACCCAGAACCATGCAAGAAGCAGTAGCCAGGGCTCTAGAATTTGAGTTGTGCATCAGGTCCAGTATGTCCACTTTTCAGGCATGTCATAGTGACGGATTCAAGGCAAGAAAAGGGTGGGTACATAAAGCGGGAAAATTTGAAGGAAGTTGCTGGTACTGTAAAAAGCCAGGACATAGGAAAGAGGACTGCTACACGTGGAAGATGGAACAGAAGACTGAAGGAGGTTACTGGTTCTGCAGGAAGCCAGGACATAAGGAGGAGGATTGTTACAACTGGAAGACGGAGCAAGAACGGGACAGTGCAAGGAATTCCTCGAATGCAACAAACGGATGTTGGGCATGTGTTGAGGTGAGACACTTCAGTTCTGAATGTCCAAAGAAGTAAAAGGGGGATAAGAAGGCTGCAAATACCAGAAAGAGGCAGAAACTAGTGGAGGCTGGTGTTAATGGGCAACTACCAGCCAGCTTTTTGCAAGCAGCCACCGCCAAGAAAATGCAAGAGAACTACGATTGACAGTGTGCGAGCAGGCGGAAGAATAGACGGCGAGAAGTGGTCCCTGGTGATTGATTCAGCCTCAGAGGAGACTTTTGTGAGGCCTGATGTGTTATGTCATCAGTATCTGCCGGAGTCATTGGAACAATTGTGTGGAGTAACTGGGCACCGCACAAAACTGAGGGGACCCATGGATGTACGGATGGAAGTGGCAGGGCAAGAGGCCACGATTCCATAGCTGAGATGGAGGATCCTTGCCATCTTGGTCTGGACTATCTGATGTCCATGGGATGTGAGCTGGACTTCCACTCCATGAAGGTGAAGGTTAGAGGAAAGTCGGTTCCTGTCACAGCAGTGAGACATAGCAGTTCTGGTGGTAAGGTGAGGGGACTCCACACTACAGTGATACCCCCAAGATCAGAACTATTGCTCCAATGCAAGGTGAGTGGCTCTTTTAACAGCTGTTTAGGGGTAGTGGAGCCTGATGTATGGTACAAGACAAAGGCCGGAGTGATGGTAGGGAGAACTTCAGTGGAAACAGGTGCACTAATCTGGTGGAGTATTCTATAGACACCGGGGATCACAGCCCAATTAAACAGGCAGCTCAGAGGATGGCGCCAGCCCAACGGCAAGAAATGGAGAAGGTGATAGTGAATCTCGACAGTCAGTGAGTGACAGAAAAGTCCGGCAGTCCTTGGGCATTAGCAGTGGTTCTGGTTAGGGAAAAGGTTGGCTCAGTAAGGTGTTGTGTATATTATCGAGCCATGAATGAAGTGACAGTGAAGGATGCATACCCCTTGCCAAGTACTGATGACATCCTGGATGCTCTGGCGTGTGCCAAGTGGTTCTCCACCCTAGACATGAAGGCAGAATATCATCAGGTTAATGTAGCAAAGAAGGACAAAGAACAAACAGCCTGCTCATACGGGCAGGGTTTATGGCAGTTTGATGTGATGCCATTTGGCCTATGCAATACCATAGCTACTTTTGAGTGTCTCATGGTTCGTACACTGGAAGGCCTGCACTGGCAAACAGCTCTCATCTATCTGGATAATGGAATTGTGTTTGGACAGACTTTTGACCAGGAACTGGAGAGGCTGTCAGAGGAGCTCAAGATGATCCAAGTGGCACACCTCAGTCTGAACCCCAAGAAGTGCTACTTGTTTCAGAAGGAGGTGAAGTACCTGAGACACACTGTAGGCAGGAGTGGCATCTATTCTGATTCAGAGAGGGTGGCAGCTGTGAAAAATTCTCCGGTTCCAACTTGTGTGAAGGAGCTAGAGTTTCCCGGGTTTGTGTACCTAGCACCGACGTGTTGTCAATGATTTTGCAACGATAGCTGCACATCTACACAAGTTGTTAGAGAAGAGGCAGAAGTTTACGTGGACTGCAGTGACTCAAAAAGTCTTCGATGAAATCAAGCATGCGTTGGCAAAATGTACTGCAGTACCCAGGTCAGAGCCAGCCAATCATCTTGGACTGTGATGCTAGTGATCATGGCACTGATGGATTCCTGTCATAGAAGAAGGACGAAAAAGAGTATGTGGTGGCGTACTACAGAAACAAGCACAGCCCACCGGAATGGATCTACCGTGTGACCAATAAGGAGCTCTTGGCAGTGATGAAGAGCCTTGATTTCTTCCGTCCCTACTTGTATGGGTCCTACATCATCAGGACAGACCTCTCAAGTGGCTGAAGATGTTAAAAAAATTCGGAAGGACAACTGGCACACTGGCTCGGGAAGCTTGATCAGCACAACTGTGAGATGCAGCACCCTCCGGGGTGGGTACATGGCAATGCTGACAGCTTGAGTCCTTGGCCTTGTGACCCAGAGTTCCGGCAGTGTAGTAATGAAGAACATCGTAGCGAGAAATGCAGCCATACTGAAGTGACAGGGCTAGCGTCAGATGAAGAAGACCCAAAGAGGTTGCAGATGGAGGATGCAGATTTACGACCAGTGCTTCAGTGGTTGCAGTGGAGTACAGTGAGATCATCTAGGGAAGAGGTTTCCAGGTTCAGCCCTGCAACCAAGATCTACTGGAGTCAGTGAGAACTTCTTTGTTTGAACAATGGACTACTGGAGCGTCAGTGGGAGACACCCGATGGCCTCAACAGGTATTTGCAACTGGCAGTTCCAAAGGAAATGAGGTCTGAGATCCTGGGTGAATCTCATAACCAGATCACTAGTGGGCACCTGGGAATGAAGAAAACTATAAGTCGGCTGTGACAGAGGTTCTACTGGACTGGTATGCGGCAGGATGTTGAAGAGTGGTGTTGGGCCTTTGATGTATGCTGTGCTAAGAAGGAACTCAAGAAACGTGGTTGCGCCCCTCTCCAGCTGTGCCAAGTGGGTGCACCGATAGAAATGGTCACAGTGGACATTGCTGGATCTCTGCCAGTCACTGAAAGAGGAAACTGGTTTCCATGGACTACTTCACGAAGTGGCCAGAAGCCTATGCCATCCCCAATCAAGAGGCTGTGACTGTTGCTCAGATGTTGGTTGCCCAGATTTTCCTACACTTGAACCGTCTGTAGCAGTACCACGGGCCAGGACAGTACAGCTGGGACGTCTCCAGAGAATCGTACATACTCACAGCTAATGATGTTGAGGAGGACCTAGGAGCCGACGTACAAGTGGATGGGGACAATTTCCCAAGGGAAGAAGTGAATCAGGAAGTGGACCAAGACATCCAGGGAGGAGTGGACTGTGTGGAGGAGCAGGGACGTCATTGGAAACGGCATAGGAGAAGGCCTGATAAGTTGAAGAATTATTTCGTGTATAATTGTTTAGTTTGCATTAAGGGTTATGTTTGTATACATTGTGTAGTTTTGTCGGGACGACAAAAGATTAGGGAGGGGGTAGTGTTGAGAAGCGGGCTTTGCTAGGTAGGAAGTACTGGAAGGTTATCTATATTTCTCATATTTTTCAGTTACGTGTCAGAGTGGCCAGTTACCTTGCTATTGTGCGTGGAGTTATTTTGTAATGTTATGCATTAAAGTTTGTGCTCTTTTTCTCTATAATGTTTTATTTATGTGATTGTTACATTTATGTAATTTTATCTCAGTTTCTGTGCTAAATACTTTACACTGTTATGAAGTGAGAGAAAACTCTAGATGTTTTGGATGTCTCCGAGTTGGTAACTGTTGCCCCTTCGAGAGTGTACTAGAAGACACGAGTGTAATGCATGGCTATATAAGGAGGTGAATGAGCCTAGAGGAATCAGTTTCGTTTCAGTTCAGTTTTAGTTCAGTGTCAGTGCAGTTAATGAAACCTGTATAGCTCCAGTACTTGTGAAAACAGCAAAGTAGAGATGACAGGCATTAAGTGTAATTCTATGGAAAACAAAGAGAGTGAACTTGAGAAGCCATTGTTTATTTACCATGCCTGAACTGATATTGTGTACTGTACATTGAAAGGCTGCCTCTCGGAAGACCAACTCACAAGCCAACATCCTTCCTATACTGAACTACTGCTGTTGGATCCTGTGGCAGTGTGGGGCATGGGATGTAACATTATTCTTTTTCAAGAGGAGTAGTCTATCATATTGTCTTGCTTGCCATTTTTTTTTTTTTTTTTTTTGATGAGTGTTTCTGTATGTGGCCATTGTTAATGGTTTTGGAGAAAGCATATGACCTGGTGGATAGACAAGGATTGTGGAAAGTATTAAGAATATATGGAGTAGATGGGATGTTGTTGAATGCCGTGAAGAGTATGTATGAAGATGCTAAGGCTGCAGTGAGTGTGGATGGTGAACTGAGTGAATATTTCTGTTTGAAGCTTGAATTGAAACAGGGATGTGTCATGTCTCCATTGTTTTTCAATCTGTATATGGATGGGGTTATATAAGAGATATAAGGTAGGGCAGTGTTGGAGTGGACCTAATGAGAAAGGGCAGTGTTTGGAAACTCCGTGTACTGTTGTTTGCAAATGATACTGTATTGTTAAGTGAAGACGAAGGGGAGCTACAAGGCTTGGTGGATGAGTTTGTGTAAGAAACGGAATCTAAAGGTGAATGTAGGGAAGAGTAAAGTTATGTTCTTCGAGAGAAGTGAAGTCAATGAATACACAGTGAGGTTGGATGAGAAGGAAATGGAAAATGTGAATGTGTTTAAGTACTTGGGTAGTGTGATGAGTAAGGATGGAAGTTTTGAGGGTGAAGTACTTGAAAGGGTACAACAAGGAAAAAATGTTGCTTGTTCCTTGAAAGCAGTGATAAGTAACAGGGAAGTGAGCATGGAAGTGAAAAAGTTACTACATGACAGTATTGTAATACCAACTCTAACGAATGGAAGTGAAGCTTGGACCTTGTTGGAGGGACAGAAGTCAAGAGTGAGAGCAGTGGAAATGAGCTATTTGAGATGAGCATGTGGAGTCACATGGAGAGACAGACAGACAAAATAGTGAGGAAGTGAAGGAGTGTTGTGGTGTGGATGTGGATGTGATAGGAAGCATTAGGAGAAACACACTGAGGTGGTTTGGCCATGTGGAGAGGTTGGAGAGTGAGAGACTGACGAGGAGAGTGTATGTGAGTTAGGTGGAGGAGGGAAGAAGGAGGGGTAGGCCAAGGATGAGATACAGGAATGGAGTGGAGAGGTATATGAGAGAGGGGGGCAGGGCAGTGAAATGGTGGGGGACAAGGCGATATGGAAGCGATTTGTTTGTGACCACCCCTTACGGGAAGAAGGTGTATGGCAATAGATAGGCTGACAGAGTTTCTGTTAAATTATCTTGTTTACAGGTTATTTTATACCGCCGTATGGTATTGCTTTGAACAGAGAATAGATGCAGCTTGGGAAAGACATACAGTTATTAGCGGAAAAAAAAATTGTCAACCCATTCTCATATGCAAATTAAAACAGTACACCTGACTATATGCCAAATATACTATTGCAAATGAGTATATCCAAAGAAAGAAGACATCCTACACTGAATTATTATTTCCACTAACAAAGGCATCCCCTACACCAAACAAGTAATCAGGTAGTATGAGGAATTAAGCAATTAAAAATGCCATATTGATAATGAGGAATTAAGGAATTAAAAATGCCGTATTAATAAAGGGGATGATCTTTGTATTTGCTTGGGCTCAGTTTGTTTCTTAAGATGTGCTTAGCTTGTACTAATTTATTAGTGATTTTTTTCTCTTTTTTTGCATTTCTTGCACAATATGGGCACCCATTAAGAAATTAGTGCTCTAAATTATTTCGGAGGCGAGATAAGCTCTGCAAACTGACGCTAACTGCGTGCCATGACGTAATTATCATCCGGTTACAGAGAATGTCAGGCATCTTCTTTAACAGAAAAGTCTTAAGTACATTATATACAGTAAAGTATTCAGCTGGTGATAAATATCTCATCTAATCCCATTTCTGGGGAACATTGTCATGTACGTCCTCCATTAAAACGCTATATGAAAAGGGATTGAAGGTGTGTGCTTAGATTCGAGGTAAAAAAACTGAGTTCATTGTTAAGTGCGAGTGTTATAGTCTACCTACTGTTTCAGTTCAAAATGTTAAAGTGCAGGACATGACTGATCAGATTATCTCTTCTTTAGATACCCTATGAAAGTACTGTTCTCTGAGTCATTGCTGTTGCAGAACTTTAGCATTTACACATTTTAATTTATTGTTTGGGGTAGGTCACTTTGATGGGATATGGCACTTCGACTGAGCAGTACCAACCTGTGCAGTTTTTAGTCACTTTACACCAAACCTTGGGGGATGATTGAGGATAAGGCAAGAACGAAGGAATTCGGTTTTAGGAACAAGCAATGCCAAAATCACAGGGCAATATCAAAGTTCGAGCCACTTGTCTGTGTGTTAACAAAGTAACACACACAAAAAAAAAAAAGATCTGATTTGGTCCATAACTGGTGGAAAGGTTCAGTATAAGCATGAGGTTGACCTATGTTCTTTTTAGAAGTGGGTTCAGGTCTTGTACAAGGTCAATTAACTGTTATTAAATTGGTAATTTTATGTAAAATGGTTCTTTACAAACTGTTTACATTCTTTATGACTAAAAGTAGCAGTATCAATAGTGGATGTATACACATCTTATTAGTAATCAAATCATGACACGTAACGTTTCGATTTGATATAGTGAGCAGACAACATACAACCCTGTGGCTCAACTAATACAGTGGTGTACAGAGAGAGACAAGTATTTCCCCAAAGTCTGACGAATATAGAGCAGAGAAATAGAACCATTAGAAACACTCACTACTAGAGAAGGGGTTTTCATTGCATTTCGCTAAGTGTAAATATTCTTTAGACGGATCTGGGAAGATAGTTGTCTTTGACTGGGTACATAACTCTCTTCGCTGGGGCTCATTACTTCACTCAGTTTTGTAAGAAAAAACGTATTCTGATATCATCATGATAGTAAATAAAATTTCATTTAGAAGAGCGATTTATTATACCGTAATTTCATTTACTCTAAGGACTCACGATCAGATAGATATTAGAGCATAGCAAACCTATTATTACGTTCCTTACGTAATATAGCTATAATTATCTGCACTTTTCAGCTTTCATACTGCCATGGGATCACCGACTCATTCGGCAGTTGCCTTAATGGTTTGTCTATTTATAGTCAAACCATCAGCAGGAAAGCGACGTCTCTCATCTACTGTGACTGTGGAGGAGGATATATTTGGAAACATGGAAGCCATCCAGGGGTCAAATGTATTGAACCTTCTTGCTGAACAGTACACCCCAAAGTGTCTCAAAGCTGTGATATTGCCTGAAGAAGATAATAAAACAAACCCTTGGTCTAAAAGTCCAAGCACATATCCAGACTATACACTATTTTCTCGACAAGTCAACCCATATACAAAAAAATCAGTGGGAAACATAGCTGTGGACCGGCCAAACATAGATGTGAAAATTATCCTCAGTCTGAAAGATTCTCCCGAGAATAATGAAGCACTAAAACACATAAAGAAATATACAGCAAGAGTGACTCCGAATTCTTGCATAACGTACATGATGCTAGAACCATCCAACTTCCAACTGCTGGCTTTACTATCAGACACTTCCTCCAACAAGCTAACACAATACTTCCTCGTCCACGCCAAAGACACCGTTGAGGCTGAACGCTTCCTCCTAGATCAACGCCTGGGGATGGAGCAAAACATGGCAGCCATCATCCCACAGACGAATCAAAACAATACCTACTGGCGTGTATTAATCCGCCAGCTCTTGCACTCTTCAGGCTTCCCGAGAGTTCTTAGTGTAAACAAATGGTTCAGTGACACGGGCCTTGCAAATACCAATAACATATTCCCAGACCAGATGGCTAATTTCTATAGAGCCAAACTCATATGCTCCACTTTGTACTACAGGCCATTTGTAGACTATGAGATTCTTGAAGGATCCAGGTCAGTGATACCTAAACCATCCATTGACATCAACATGCTCGATGAAATCGCTTATAAACTGAACTTCACCTATGACATCGTCATGCCCACTGATGGTGAATATGGACTTCTCAATGCTGATGTGAGTACTTGGAAGTCTGTGTGTGTGTGTGTGTGTGTGTGTGTGTGTGTACTGTATGTGTGTGTGCAAGATACCTCTGCTTCATTAATCTTTTTTTGATCACTTTTTTAACTGTGGACTTTGTTCTCATAAAATTTTAGTGTTTTATAGCCTCGAATTCCTTTTACCTTTAAATTTGCAACATTTTTATCACATTTTGGTCAATATCGTTTCAGCATCAAGGCAACTGTTATCTGTACTATTAATATCGACTTGCTGTAAATATGGTGGTCTAATAACAATAGAAAATGTTGAAATGTTTATAAATTTATATATACGGTTGATAAATTTATATAAAATAATTTTATGGCATTTGTTTTACTCATCACTACTTTTACATTTCATCTCCTACATGAAGGGTCTTTAGTATATACAGAATATGCAGTTTTTTAAAGGTAATTACATCACACACACCATGTGGTCAAATTCAGTGATTCAGTTAAGAATAATTTTGTCAAAAGGTCAGCTGATATAGACAAGTTATCTTCCATCCAACGTTCTTGTGCTTGAAAAACAAATTACTTATGAAAGAATATAGGCGAAGGGTAACAGGAGTGAAAATGAATTATTTGGAAGGAGCATGTGGAGAGATACATAAAGACAGAGAAACACATTAGGAACTGAAGGAGCACAGTCGTGTTGATGTGGATGTGTTGGACAACATTAAAAGTACCTAATGGTTTGGCGATGCAGGGAGAATAGAGAGTGTTTGCAATTGAAATGCAGAGGGAAACAGGAAAAGGATACCGAAGATGAGGTGGCGGGAAGGAATGGAAAGTTATAGACGTGAGAGGAGGTTGAAAGGAGGGCAGAATTGATGACGGAGAGCAGGATGACATGGAGGCAATTCATTTGTGGCCATTCCTTCCTGGATTAGGCATCTGGTAATAGGTAGATAAATAGATGAAAGAATAATGCATGTCTCCGAATGAAAATAAGGATACACACTGATCGTCAAAAATGCAACAGCGTAATTGTTCAGTACCATCTATTGCACCATGCGAAAAGAGTGGTTGAGTTTAGAAAAGTATCCTGGTAACCTACTGTTTTATTTTTATTTTTTTTTTATTGAGGCGAAGATGCACTTAACAGGTTGGTGTTGACTTGCTGAATGCTACATGTCTGAATAACATTTACTAACCCAAACTTCCCCCTTAGATACATGTTGTCAATTAATAATGCTAACGAGTAAAGAGATTAGGAAGTAATGTTGCATTCAGCCACTCATCAGCAGCCTGTCAACTGCATCTTCGCCTCGAGAAAAAAACTGAGTATAGTTAGCATTGGCGGCTCACCCATAGAAGCTGCTGAACTGCAGACCCCCCCCCCAGACACTCACTGCCAGGTGTATGACTCCACCAACCTCACACTAGAATAATATCCAGCTAACATATGTGGCATAACAAAAGGTCTTTATATGTTGTTTTCAATATATGTATAACTGAATTTGAAAATTTTTATTAAAACGAGACAAAAATAGAGGTTTCATGCTGTACGATAGTGTAGGTTTTATCGTCACAACATCTGGCAACGTCGAGCTGCATCCGGTGCAGCCCAAGGTGGGTGGTGTTATGTGCCGGTGGTGATGCTTAAGTTGAGAATATTTTATGTTTAATTACCCTCTGACAAACAATGGCAATCGAAAATAGAGTGAACTCAGTAAAGTATTTACATTAATTGAAAGGATAGAAATAAAAGCAAAAGGAAGACATACACCAGCTGTATCCATTCAGCAGAGAAGTACATGCAGGAGCAAAGAATATACACGCCAGTTTACATTAGTGCTTATGAAAAATATGAATGGATTTCTGTTGTGATAAGAAAAACGCTTTGTTTTGCTTTCCATGCTTAGTGTTTGGTGGGCACCCATCAGGGACGAAATGTGGTGTGACTGACTTGAGGCATTTACCTCAGAAAATAATGAAACATGAACAGTCGGCCAAGCACATGAATAACGCGAATGATTTATCAGTCTCGGGTAAAGTGAACATTGGAGCTCAAATTGATTCAGCATACAAGCTCGGCTGCAAAACTATGAAGAGGTGGAAAAACACAGAAATGTGTTGTCCAAAATCGTAAACTGCATAAAATTTTGTGGAAAATTTGAACTCCCTCTTAGAGGACATGATGAAACAATGAGCTCCAAAAATCCAAGGGTATTTCGAGCCTTAGCTGATTTTGCTTGTGGCCTGGATTCCAGCCGAGATGCTCATATACGTAATGCTACGGTGTTTAAAGGAACATCAAAATCAGTACAGAGTGAATTTTTATAATGTTAGAGATCTACAAAAATAATATCAAGGAAGAAGTAAAGAATGCAGAATATTTGGCAGCTATGTGTGATGAGACAACAGATACTGTATTTATGATAAAACACAGTAATTGTTTAAGGTATGAGCTACAAGGGAAACCTGTTGAGGGATTTTTTTTTTTAATTCATACAGCTGAAGCATTATCAAGTGTATTACTGAAAAAGCTTCAGGTTTTAATTGGTGATTTTCCACACAACCTCATTGCTCAGACATGATGGTGCAGCTGTTCTACTGGTGTTAACAAAGGTGTGCAAACCATAGTAAAACAAGTGTATACCAATGCTCACTTTATCCACTGTTATGCACACCAACTAGATTTGTTTTTTGAACAGGCAACATTACAGAATACTAATGTTCGAATATATTTTAACAGCTTGTCGGGAATACCAGCATTTTTTTTCCCCAAAATCTCCACTAAGAATGGCTGCACTGGAGAATGTTGCGGCCATCGAATTCCAAGGCCATATACAACACGTTGGAATTTCAAGAGCAGAACAGTCAATGCTGTACATGAAAGATGCATTAATTGAATGTTGCAGCATTCTGGAAGCATCTAACTCGAGAATCTGGATCTGCAGCACCTGGTATTAAGAGAATTTTGAGTGATCCTGAATTCGAGTTTTTGTTGGAATTTTTCTTCAAAGTAATGCCTCATGTTGACATCATGCTTTCTCAGTTTCAGTCAAGAAGTATTGATGCAGCTGAGACTAATGGCTCTTTAAAAGCTTTCACTTCTGCAGTTCAGAAATTAAGAGATGAATGTGATGCTTTTGTGGTACGTCCTGAGCAAAAGAGAAGAAAATTTAACCCGTTACGTCCCGACCGATTTCCAACCTATACCCTCAGTCCCCAGCATTTTCGGATTTTTTTTTTTTTTTTTTTTTTTTTTTTTTAAACCTTTTCTTTTGGTGAGAAACATCGAACATTCATAGAGAAATCGCCCTCTTGAGGCAATAAATTGCGCTACAGGTGATGAGTTTTCCCTCTTTCTCAGGGTACCTGGCTAGAGAAAATGAACTATGGAAGGGTTAACTAATTGAAGCCACTTTAAATTACGTATTTATTTATATTTGGTACGTATTTATGTGTAGTACAAGACTATATTGGTTTTCACACATTTATATAGGCAATAGAACCATTGTTAACAAGTCATCAAACACATACACATATGGCACCTTCCTTTATGACATTACCACCTCATCACTTCTGTTTGTTTCTTGTTCTAGCTTCTTTATTTCTTTGTCCTCCACCTCAGGAATCATATTTACCGTGAATTTCGTCATTGGAGAGACCGTGGGGCAACATATCTTTACTGGCCAGGTTACTGCTAACAGGTGAATTGCCCAGTGTGGGGGGAAGGGGGTTTAGGTGGGGCCAGTCAGTATCCCTACTTAACAGCAGGTAGAGAAAGGTCTCTCACATATGCCTACCAAAAATCACCCATGAAGCTTGAAAATTGTGCAAATTATGACCTTGCAATTGCGCGATGTACCCGTACATCGATGGGTGTAGCTGTGACAAAACGTTGAGACGTACCCATACGTCGATGGGATTCCTCGGGTTAATACAGACAGATCCTTTGCGGTAAAGGAGGTTTGTGATGTAATTTTTTTACAGTGCAGAACGAGCTTCAGCTTCACTAATCATTTGGAAGCTAGCAAGCTACTTTTAGTAAATAATTTTCCAGTGTATATAAAAGACTTCCCTAATAATGCACTAGTACAAGCAGTTGCAGCCTATCCCATGCTTGAAAAAGACAAATTGAGAACTGAACTTACTGTATTGTACACAAGAAAAGATTTATGTAAATCAGAAAACCTCATTGACCTGTTGGAGATCATGAACGACAGTCATTTACAGTCAACATTTTTATAAAATGTCAAGCTACTGAAAATATTAATAACTCCAATGACAACGGCAGAAGCAGAAAGGTGCTTTTCAGCTTTGAAGAGAACACTTTTTTGCGCAGTACCATGGCGAATGAGGGACTGTCTGCTCTAGCAGTGTTATCGATTGAAAATAAAATAAAATAAATGAAGGATCTTAATGAACAAGTAATAAGCCAGTTTGGTACATCAAAGAGCTGATGCACTGATTTTATTTTCAAGTAATATGAACCCGTCACGTCCCGATCGATTTCCAACCTACGATACCACAAAATCCCGAGCATTTTTGGGAAAAATTTTCATTGGCTCAAACCTTCGCTTTTGGTGAGAAACATCGAAAATTCATAGAGAAATCGCGATCCTGTGATTAAAACTATTGATACAGGTGTCATGCAACATTATGTTTTCCTTTTTTTTCAGGGTACCTGGCTAAAGAAAACGAACTATGGAAGGGTTAACTAATTCAAGCCACTTTCAGTTACATATGTATTTATGTATTTGATACAAATTTATGTGTAGTAAAAGACTATATTGGTTTTAAAACATTTATATAGGCAATAGAAGCATTGTTCAGTCACCAAACACATCCACATATGGCACCTTCCTTTATGACATTACCACCTCATCACTTCTGTTTGTTTCTTACTCTAGCTTCTTTATTTGTTTGTCCTCCACCTCGGGAATCACTTTCACCGTGAATTTTGTCATTGGAGAGACCGTGGGGCAACATACCTTTACTGGCCAGGTTACTGCTAACAAGTGAATTGCCCAACGTGGGGGGAGAGGGGGAGGGGGGGTTAGGTGGGGTCAGACAGTATCCACGCTTGACAGCAGATAGAGGAAGGTCTCCCACATATGCCTACCAAAAATCACCCATGAAACTTGAAAATTGTGCAAATTATGACCCTAGCAATTGCGCGACGTACCAATACATCGATGGGTGTAGCTGTGACAAAACATCGCGACGTACCCATACGTCGATGGGATTCCTCGTGTTAATGTCACCACTCACCACCTCAGCCATCCATACCTCCACCAACCTGACAATGATGATCTCTACTTGCCTACAGTACATATAAGTATGTTTATTTATGTTTTTCATGTAATTATTTGTTTTAATTATTTATTATTATTATACTGTTTTGTGATGCAGTGACACAGTCCCTTCATTCTATTTTTCCACGAGCCGCCACTGCTAGTTAGCACAAAGTATTTCTGTATTCATGCCATCTACCCTACCGTGGCCGACCACAGGCCGACCCTGCTGCCATTTTTCTAAGTTTCGAAAACCGATTATTTTCTTGCCATATTGAACAGGAAGTTCAGATGCACCTGGCAGTGCAAATTTTAGCTTCCTAGACCCATCCTGTGGTGTGCAATCGAAAGCGGAAGTTGCGTAAATTCAGGCAGCTGATACCGGTCACACGTAGGTATTGCAGTGGTGCAACCTTTTTTTTTAAACCAAAAAACATAGTATGCTGAAATGTGTGAAGCAGCTGGATATGTGTCTTTCGAAGTTTTTCAGTACATAATACGCAAGGTTTGAATTAAAACAAATTACTTTTGCATTTTTCATTGTTTATTGTGTTTATGATAGTATCAATTTATTTTTTGAACGCTGGGTGGCGGAGTTTGTTGGAACAGAGGGGCGAGAGTTTCTATTTTCAGACCTAAACGAGATAAACGTTATTCCTTCTGTGTACAAGTTTAACAGTGAGGGTTGAAATGTGAGACGGCCTGCCATTCGTACATCGCATAAGCTGATGATCGGGAAGGGAAGGGAAGGAAGGCATTTCCACCCACGGAAATATGACATGAACAAAGGAAACTTTACTGTTATGCTGTGAAAGGCAAAGAGTATGTAAAATTATTCAGAACGGTACAACAGACCTGAACAAATAGGTAAAGATGCCAAACAAAAATGTATTTTTCTTTTTTCATGTCTTTGTTTATGCCTGTATTGATTTATAATAATAAAAACGGTGTTTGTATGTTTCGCAAGGGAGGAGAAAGATGATATTTTCTGTTTGGGTCGAGGTGATGGGTATGTGTGTTTCTTTCCTTCTGTCTGGTGTATCAGGCTCCACTGCACCAACATGTGCTCTGCAGAGCTTGCATGTAGAGTGAGAAGTGCTTGTAATGTGATTGTTGTGTTGGAGGGGCTTTGGATATGTGTGTAGTGTGTGAACCAAGTGTAATCGGCCCAAGCAAGCCGACTGGGTGCAAGCATACTTTATAGTATGTGACATTGGTTCAACCATAGTACCCCTTACGTCCACCAAAGCAGTACTTGGTCAGAAGAACGCTCCCAAAGTTTATCACCCTGGCGGGGCGTGAACCATCGTTCTTCAGTGTACGAAAACACATACTTTACCACTATACCACAGAGTATGTGTGTTTAGGCCTTGCCACGAGCGAAAAAATCATACACCCACTCATCACGGCAACAAGTGGTGAACTGACAAATGAGGTGTGAGAGCATGAAGTGAAAGTTAGTATCATGTCCCAGATGTTCGTTCATTTTCGGAAAGTTTCACAGTTTTCCACAAGTCGCACTCCATTGAATGATCCAAACCAGTACAACAAACATGAGCAAATAGAAGATACCAAAAATGTACTTTTCTTTTATTTCGTCTTTTTTTTTTTTTTTTTTAAGCCTGTATTTATATATAATAGTAAACAGGGTGGTTGTGTGCTTCGCAAGGGAAGAGAAAAATGATAATTTTATGTCTGGGTCGAGATAATGGGTGTAGCTATGCGAGTTCAGGCATGGCCGCGAGCGAAAAAAATCGTACAACCATTCATCAAGCCAGCAGGTGGTGAACTGACAAATGAGGTGTGACCGTGTGACGGTGTGAGAGCGTGAAGTGAAAGTCAGTCTCATATCCCAGATGATCGCTTACTTTCCGAAAGTTTTCACAGTTTTCTACATGCTGCAATGCATCAAATGATTCAAAACAGTACAACAAACATGAGCAAGTAGAAGATACCAAACAAAAACGTATTTTTCATTCATTTTCATGTCTTTTTTGTTTATGCCAGTATTTATTCATGATCGTAAACAGGGTGGTTGTGTGTGTTTCGCAAGGGAGGGGAAAGATGGTATTTTCATCTGGGTCCAGATAGTGGGTGTAGTTGTGCGTGATTAAGCATTGCCATGAGCGAAAAAAATAGAAAATCCACTCACCACAGGAGCAGGCTCTGAAATGATTGTTTGGGTGTATGAGAGTGTAGCGTAGGTCAGTCTCAAGACATTCAAACCTTCGTTGACTTCCCAAAATTTTTTTCGGTTTTTATAAGGTTTTTATTAACCGTGCTTGGATAACGCTGGCGGTCACGCTATGGTAAAACGTCATTTGACACCAGCGGCCATGTAGGGGTAAGAGGACAGAATTTTGAAAAACATTAGATATAGTACAACCATTTCTGTCAGGCAACATTGTGTGTGTGTGTATCTTTACAGGAATGAGTCAAGCTCGTACAATCCCATGTCTTAAAACACTGTTATTGAACATATCCTTAAATTTATGAATTGTTTTGGCACACACTATTTCATTCGGTAGTGCATTCCACTAATCAGTTGCCCGATTTGGGAAACTAAATTTCCTTACGTCTTTATCACCTCTCTTTTTATGAAGTTTTTTGCAGTATTCTCTTGCTGATGCATTCCCATAAGTTTTCATCATTTATGTCTATTTTCTCCTTCCCTGATGTGCATTTTATAGCATAATCATGTCTCCTCTTTTCCTTCACTCCTGTACTGTAGATAGATTCATTTTTTCTAGTCTTTCTTCGTAGCTTAGATCCCTTAAGCTTGGTACCCATCTTGTAGTGGCCCTTTGAACTTTTTCAATCTTATCTATGTGTTTTTTGAGATGAGGACTCCAGACCACTGATGCATACTCCAGGTTTGGTCTGATGAATGATATTATCTTTCTTAGCATGTTTTCATTTATGTATGTAAATGCTGTTATCATATTTGCAAGCAGTGTATACATGTCCCATACCTTCTCACTGATGTGATCATCTGGAGATAATGTTATTGATAATCACACCTAGGTCTTTCTCTTTTTCTGATGTGTGTAGGGTTTTACTTCCTAACATATAATCCTAGTCAGGTCTTTTTCCACTTTTACCAAACTTGATTACATGACACTTGTCCACCTTGAATTCCATTTGCCATGTATTGGTCCATTCATGAAGTTTATTTAACCTGTACACTGCCGCCGTCGGCATGGTGCCGACAGTACAAACCGTCTTAGTTAATCCCACTGACGTGATATCGCCGACAGCTAAATTCGAGCGCTGTAGCGCATCTCAAACTGCTTCAGTCTAGCTAATGTTTTGCTAAAGAGTAGCTTAATGTATTGGCAACACTGCACAAGCACTTGTAGCAATGAGTTTGGTTCTGAGTGGGTGGGTAACATCAGAGTGCCACTGTCCGTCATAGAGTCAGAATGTCACAGAAATCACGCCATTTTTCCGCCTCATTGGGCTGGAGGTGGCTCTTGAAATATTCACATGGACCCTTCTGTCCCTTCACTTACTGATTCTTCAGAAGAGGAAGACCTGGATGACTCTCTGGGAAGGAATATGAGCCAATGGAGGAGGATATTGAGAGCAGGGAATCTCCCAGTCTCATCCCGCCCAGCTGGGTGGGAAAACGTAGCTCACGGCTTGGGAAACTGGGCTAAAAACATGACAGACGGTCATCCTGCTTTATTTCTCCTATAAGGAGTACATCTTTTTTCCTTTCCTTGATTCATATGTTCTTTTGGATTGTTTTATGCAATAATTTTTTTCCCCCGTTTTTGGTCCGGGATTGGGTGCGTATAAAATTGCAAAAATGCCTGGGATGATAGGTTAATTCTTCTTGTAGCTCTTGACAAGAGTCTGCATTAGTAATTCTCCTTTGTATTTTTGAATCATCGAAAATCTTGCATCCAACAATACAGTTTCACTGGATTCTTCCTTGATGATACAATTTCCATAAATGTCTTTGGTGCGGTACTCTGTCAAATGCTTTCTTTAAATCTGAATACATACTGTCCACCCATCCTTCTCTTTTCTGTTATGTTTCTGCTACTCTGCCATAGTAGCTTAATAAATTAGTAACACATAATTTTCCCTTTCTGAAACCAAATTGCCTTTCTGTTATCATATTGTGTTCAACACAGTTTACCCAAACTTTTCTTATCAGCTTTTCTAATATCTTGCTTACAACACTGGTTAGTGATACTGGTCGGTAGTTGAGTGGATTTCGTCTATTCCCTTTCTTGAATAAGGGAACAATGTTTGCTTTCCTCGAAATGTCAGGTAGTTTACCTTGACCCAAGAATTCCTTGAATTTTATAGATAATGGTCTACTTCTTTGCACATTCATTAGCATCCAACATGAAATTTCATCAGGACCAGTTGCTTTTCCTTTGTCTAATTTACTTAACTGCTCCTGTATTTCTTTTTCTGATATTTGTATATCTGGTAATATGTATGGGCATGCATGTTCCATATTATCTCTCTCAAAATTACTTTCTTCTGTAAAAACTGACTGGAAATTCTTATTAACCCCTTAACCGTGGGCCGTCACTTTCGTGACGGTTGGGTGCAATGGATCATACCGCGGGGTGTCACTCGAGTGACTGTGATTTTTTTTTTTTTTATTCGCCCGGGCTTTCAGGTGGTGACTTGTATCATCTATCAGCACTGCCAATGTCCAACAATAGTCAAAGCTGCTAATGTCATCAGTACTCCCATCCATTGTTGACAGTTTAGCCATTTTCC
>JAGKTI010007493.1:0-20888 GCA_018397915.1 Birgus latro
GCGTCTCACACGCTGGTGGGCGCGGGTTCGCCTCCCACCAAAGTTGTAAAAACTTTGGGAAGCGTTCACCAAGCTACTGACCACTTTGGCAGACACAAGGGGTGCTGTGGTTGAACCAGTGTCACATACGGCTCAAGGGCTGATTACACCTGGTTCACAGACTACTCACACATCCATAGCCACTACAACATAACAATTACACTCACAATCACTTCTCACCCTACATACAGTCTCTACCAGACAGCCTAAGCCACTGGGTAGAGATATATGGCCTGCATCGTCCCTGCTTCGGTAGGGATAGGCTGGTCCTGCAGTGGACCTCAACGGCTGATGACGATTTATAAATATATATATATAATAGATAGATAGACAGATATAGATATTTATATATATCTATTGCCAGATGCTTTAATCCCATAAGGGATGGCCACAAACAAATCGCCTCCATGTCACCCTGTCCCCTGCCATTTCACTGCCCTGCTTCCAGCTCACACACCCCTCTCTCATATATCTCTCCACTCCATCCCTCTATCTCATCCTTGACCTTCCCCTCCCTCTCCCCTCCTCCACCTTATTCATATACGCTCTCCTCATCAGTCTCTCGCTCTCCATCCTCTCCACATGGCCAAACCACCTCAGTGTGTTTCTCCTAACACTTCCTATCACATCCCCATCCACACCACAGTGCACCTTCACTTTCTCATTTGTCGGTCTGTCGCTCCATGTGACTCCTCACGGCCCTCCCAAATAACTCATTTTCGCTGCTCTCACTTTTGACTTGTTTCCCTCCAACAAGGTCCAAGCTTCACTTCCATATGTTAGAGTTAGTATCACAATACTCTCGTGCAATAACTTTTTCACTTCCATGCTCACTTCCTTGTTTCTCATAACTGCTTTCAAAGAATCAGCAACCTTTCTTCCTTGTTGTACTCTTTGAAGCCCTTCACCCTCTAAACTTCCATCCGTACTCATCACACTACCCAAGTACTGAAATGCACTCACATTTTCCATTTCCTTCTCATCCCACCTCACTGTACATTCAGTGACTTCATTTCTGTCAAAGACCATAACTCAACATTTCCCTACATTCACCTTTTAGATTCTTTTTCTTACACACTCTTCCAGACTCATTCACTAAGCCTTGCAGTTCCCCTTCGTCTTCACTTAACAACACAGTATCATCTGCAAACAATGGTACAAGGAGTTTCCACACACTGCCCTCTCTCATTAGGGCCACTCCAACATCCACTGCCCTACCTTGTACAATATCTCTTTTAAAACTCCATCCATATACAGATTGAACAACAAAGGAGACATGACACATCCCTGTTTCAATCCAACCTTCAAACAGAAAAATTAACTCGGTTCACTATCCACATGCACTTCAGCCCTAGCACCCTCAAAGGTGGCTGTTGTGTACACATATGCAACGATTTATCTTGCTTTCGTGTTCCTGAACTTGATTCTTCTGAATTCTCTACTTTCTGGCTTTGACTTTCCTGTCATTCTGTGGCTAAATATATCTGTGCTGTTTACTTATCCACTAATTCTGCTTACTATGAAAAATTCTTCAATTATCTTGCTCCTACGATGGAACACTTCCTGTCTGTTTCTTTTTTCTCTTAAATCTCCATTGTAGGAGATTTCAATGTTCACCACCATCCTCTCCTTTCACTGATCCACCTGGTGAACAATCCTACATCTTTTCTGTCCTTATTGACCTAGTGCAGCTTATACAGCACCCTACCCATATCCCTGACCGCCTTGGAGAGAGTTCCAACATACTTGACCGCATCCTTACAACTAATCTTTCTGCATACGCTGTTAATCTTTCTTCTCCATTGGGCTCCTCCGATCATAACCTTATTTCCTTATCCTCTCCCATCTTTCCAGTATGGCCTGTGGGCCCTCCAAAGAAATGTCGGTTGTGACACTTTGGAGCTGCTGATTGGAAGGCCCTCAGGTAGTACTTCTTTGATTTTCCCTGGAATGATTATTGCATCCTTGGCCAGGAGCCATCTGAGTGTGCCATGTGCGTTAAGGAGGTTATTCTCTCGGGCATGGAAGCAAACATTCTTTTCTCATAGCCACTGACTAATGCAAAAGATCCTTAGTTTAATCAGGCTTGTTCTGTCCACAATAAGGAGAAGGCCTATAAAAGGTACCAGAGCCAATCCACCCCTGAATCACATCATTTTTATGTTTCTGCCCGGAATCAAGCAAAGTCTATTCTTCTCTCTGCTAAAAATAATTTCATCTGTACTAAATGCTCTTAACACTTCAACTCGAATTCTTCACGCTTCTTCTGGCACCTTGCTAAAAACCTTTCTAACAACTTTACCTCATCATCCTTCCCTCTTCTTTTCTTCTCTGATGGCACTGTATCTATTTCTTCTACTGATAAAGCAGATCTTATCACTCAGACTTTCTCCTGCAGTTCCATCTTAGACAATTGCTGTTCCTCCATCACTTCCCCCCCCCCTCTCACTTCCTCATGGCTGACATTAAAATATCTTCAACCAATGTATTTGCTGCCATCACTGGCCTCAATATTAACAAGGCATATGGGCCTGGTGGGGTCCCTCCTGTTGTCCTCAAGTACTCTGCTTCTGTGCTTACACCCTGTCTAGGTAAACTCTTTCGCCTTTGTCTGTCAACTTGTACCTTTCCTTCTTGCTTGAAGTTTGCTCTCACTCAGCCTGTCCCAAAGAAGGGTGACTGTTCCCAGTCCTCTAGCTGTTACCCAATTGCTTTAACATCCTGTGTCTCAAAGATTTTCAAGTCTATTCTTTTAACAGAAAAATTTTAAAGCATCTTTCCTATCACAACCTTCTTTCTGATCATCAGTATGGGTTCCACCTGGGATGCTTCACTGGCAATCTTCTCACCTACCTTTCAGACTCTTGGTCATCCTCCTTTCGGGACTTTGGCGAAAGCTTTGCCATTGCATGTGACATCTCAAAGGCTTTCAATCACGTCTGGCATAAATCTTTAATTTCGAAACTGCCCACTTATAGCTTCCTTTCTGGTCGTTCTGTAGCACGGCCACTGTTCTTCTCATAGATCTGTCAATAGTGGTGTTCCTCAGGGCTCTGACCTATCACCAACTCTCTTCCTTTTATTCATTAATGACCTTCTGAGCTGTACATCTAATCTTATCCACTCATTCGCTGATGATTCTACCCTTCAACTTTCCATTCGGTTCCCACAACGTCCCTTTCAGCAGTTACTGGCCATGGCACAGCTAATGTCTGACTTGGCTCGTACCTCTAACTGGAGTAAAAGGAATCTTATTGTTTTTAATGCATCAAAGACTCAGTTCTTACACCTATCAACCCAACAAAATCTTCCACAGGAGTACACACTGATGTTTAATAATATCCAGCTCAATCCTGCATCATCCTTAAACATACATGAGGCCCTGATGTTTAACAGTATCCAGCTCAATCCTGCATCATCCTTAAACATATGTAGTAAGGTGGAAGGGACTCTTACTCATACCAACGCAGCAGAGTTTCCCTTGACTGCACCCTCCCCTTTTTAGCAGACAAACTCCTGCTAAGGGTAGACAAACACAGGCACAAGATACTCTGTATATTAACCATAACCTGAGTACATGGATAAATAAACATAAAATCAAATTACTCCGTTCAGCACAGATAATCTCTAATTAATGATTCCAAGAAGCACAGGACTGGTGCCAACATATTAGTACACTCCTGCGTGGCTAATAAGGAAAGTATTCCACTACTGATAACTGTAAAAAACTCCCCACAATAGAAATACACAACACTGTACAAGTATAAAGTAGGAAAATCCCTCCACCCCAAGTAGGCATTCACCTAAATCACAACAGCACCAATGGCACACACCATACTGCACTTCAGTACACAGATATAATGGCAGAAAAGAAAAAAAAACTTCACTCTGCAATAGCATTCACTCAAATCATATAAATAATACACAAGTACAATGGCAGAAAACCCCTTCACTCTGCAACAGCATTAACCCAAATCACATAAATAATACACAAGTATAATGGCAGAAAAACCCCTTCACTCTGCAACAGCATTAACCCAAATCACATAAATAATACACAAGTATGATGGCAGAAAAAAACCTTCACTCTGCAATAGCTTTAACTCTATCTATCTATTGCCAGATGCCCCAATCCCACACGAGGTGGCCACAAACAAATCGCCTCCATGTCACTCTGTCCCCTGCCATTTCACTACCACGCTCCCAACTCACACCCCCCTCTCTCATATACCTCTCCACTCTATCCCTCCATCTCATCCTCAGCCTCCCCCTCCTTCTCGCCCCCTCCACCTCACTCACATACACTCTCCTCGTCAATCTCACTCTCCATCCTCTCCACATGCCCAAACCACCTTAACATGTTTCTCCTAATGCTTCCCATCACGTCCTCAACCACACCACAACGCTCCTTCACTTCCTCATTTGTTAGTCTGTCTCTCCATGTGGCTCCACATGCTCCTCTCATATAACTCATTTCCACTGCTCTCTTGACTTCTGTCCTTCCAACAGGGTCCAAGCTTCACTTCCATATGTCAGAGTTGGTATCACAATACTGTCATGTAACAACTTTTTCACTTCCATGCTCACCTCCCTGTTTCTTATCACTGCTTTCAACGAACCAGCAACCTTCCTTCCCTGCTGCACCCTTTCGAGCACTTCACCCTCCAGACTTCCATCCTTACTCATCACATTGCCCAAGTACTTAAATTCACTCACATTCTCCATATCCTTCCCATCCAATCTCACTGTACATTCACTGGCTTCACTTCTCTCGAAGACCATCACTTTACTCTTCCCTACATTCACTCTTAGATTCCGCTTCATACACACTCTCCCAAACTCATCTATCAAGCCTTGCAGCTCCCCTTCGTCTTCGCTCAACAACACAGTATCATCTGCAAACAGCAGTACAGGTAGTTTCCAAACACTGCCCTCTCTCACTAGGGCCGCTCCAACATCCACTGCCCGACCTTGTATCTCTTTTATAACCCCATCCATGTACAGATTGAACAACCATGGAGACATGACACATCCTTGTTTCAATCCAACCTTCAAATGGAAAGATTCACTCAGTTTGCCATCCACACGCACTGCAGCCTTAGCACCCTCATACATACTCTTCACTGCCTTCAACAACTTCCCATCCACTCCATATATTGTTAATACCTTCCACAAACCTTGTCTATCCACCCTGTCGTATGCTTTCTCCAGATCCATGAAGGCTGCATACAACTTCTTGCCCTTCTCTAGAAACTTTTCCACTAAGGATCTAAGAATGAATATCTGGTCTACACAACCTCCTCCCTTCCTAAAACCTCCTTGTTCTTCTCCAACTAATTCCTCAGTAATTTCCCTAACTCTGTCAATAAGTATCCTACCATATACTTTTCCAATTACTCTGAGAAGGCAAATGCCCCTATGATTACCACACACTGCCTTTTCCCCTTTTCCTTTGTACAGAGGAATAATTATACCTGACTTCCAATTCTCCGGGACTCTACCCTCCTCCCATGCCAATCTACACACCTTCCACATCCATTCTATTACTATCTCTCCCCCATGCTTTAGCATTTCACCACACACTCCATCAATTCCTGGGGCTTTCCCCATTTTAACTTTCTTCATTGCTTCCACCACTTCCATCCTGGTGATTTCTTTCTCTCTTCTCACAACCCTCCTTCTCCCTACCATTCCCCAGCCACTTATACTTGCATTACTTTCATTCTCTATGTTCAATAGTTCATTAAAGTGTTCTCTCCATCTGTTTACTTTTTCTCCCTTCTCCACTAGTAATCTACCATTTTTATCTTTCACACCCCCACTGCCTTCGTTGGCACCCTGTATAGCTCTCTTTACCTCCTTCCAGAACATTTTCTTACATTCCCTCCACTTTGCACTCAAATTCCTTCCAAATTCTCATCCATTCTCTTCTTACTCTCTCTTACGAACCTTTTCACCTCTCTCCTCCTCACTACATATAACTCTCTCGTCCGTCTTTCAGCTTCTTCGTCGCCCCTGCTCCTCATCCACTCATTATATGCTTTCTTCTTTTGTGCCACAGCCTCTCTCACCTCTTCAGTCCACCATGCTGTTCCCTGAATCCCCTTTCGTCTTCTCTTCACCTCACACACCACCTCACATGCTGCACAGATTTCTTCTGTGAATACCTTGCACACACCTTCCATGTCTCCCATCTCCTCCAATTAACTCACATCACATAAATAATACACAAGTATAATGGAAAAAAAACTCCTTCACCCTGCAATAGCATTAACCCAAAGCACATAAATAATACACAAGTATAATGGCAAAAAAAACTTCACTCTGCAATATCATTAACCCAACCAACTCCACGCCACCACCCTAGCACTAAGCCTCTCGTGAGCTTGCCAACACCACTCCTCCCACCTTTCCTCAAGAGCACCCAGACACCAACCGCCATGCCTACTGGGCTCCTGCTGGTGTGCCCCTGTCACTTGCTGACTCCTCCAGTACTGCAGGTGCCCACCTTTTCACTCTCAGGCTGGCACACCATCCATAGCTAGAGATATGGTCCTGCTCCAGAGATGCCACCCGGCCGGGACCACCAATCTTCTTCCACTTTTGCCTTCTTACCACCTAGGTGCTCACATCCACCGCTATCACTGATCACCTCTGCGGCTGCCGTCTTGGCCGAAACTCCAGGCTCCCCCATTTCACCAAAACCCAGGCTGTTGTGTCGTAAGAAAAAGCATGCCCTGGCGTCCCCCTCAGTTCCCACCAGAATCTCTCCCTCTGCGCCGGTATGTCCCCGTGGCCTCCCAATAACTGCCCAGGCCCTCTTAGAACGAATTTCCCACTCATTACACATACCTGGGGTTTCATTCTCTTGGGATTATCTTGGTAAGATCAGATTACATCTCTAGTGAAATCTGCTTCCAAGACATTAGGTGTGCTAAGCCGACTCTGTACCTTCTTTACCTCTGCACAGTTGTTGACTTTATACATGGGTTTTATTTGCCCCTGTGAAGAGTACAACTCTCATGTGTGGGGAGGCTTCCCACATACAGCTCTTTTCAGTAGGGTGGAGTCAAAAGCTTTTCGTCTCATTAGCTCTTTTCCTCTTACTGGCTCCCTTCAACGTACATCCTTCAACTTTGCGAATTTTAACTTTGTGATTCACCAGTTTTGCGAGGTAGTTCCAAAAGTCATGAATTTTTTAACATTTATGAACTTTACGAGCGATCACACACTTTGCGAGGTCAAGTGGTGGGAAAGTTGTCTTCTCACACTACTCTGCCACGCAGAGCAGTGACGTCATGGTTCATTGGGCGTACTGAGCCTCCTAGTTCAGTGATCTGCTGCCCCGCCACGTTCGTTTGCACCTGTTTCTAACCAAGGCCACTGATCCTCACAGTTTCGTGGTGCTCCTCGCAATATCCCAGCAGTCTAACCTTGCATGAGTGTTGTCATGGTGCCAACAGGTAAGAAGAACAAGAAAATAAGTTTGGAGACCAAACTGAAAATGATTGAAAGGAAAAAAATAGGTAAAGGTAATTCTGCTATTGGTCTGGAGTTTGGTGTTGGTGAATCGACAGTGAGAATGATTTTAAAGAACAGTGAACAAATCAAGCAAGCAGCAAAGAACTATAGAGGTGCTCAGTTTGATGGCAGAATGCAGGTGGACAACAAAGAAGTGCTAATAAAAATGGAAAGATATCTTGCTCACTACATTCAAAGAAAGGAAAAGGAAGGGGTTGCATTAGATGGGCGCCATATAAGGGAGCAGGCAAAGATATTCTATCACACGTGCCTTAAAAAAGCCATTAATCCTCCAACAAAACCTTTCAAGGCATCGAGTGGGTGGCTATGCTAGTTCTTCAAAAGGAAGGGGTTTAAATACATCAGGTTCAGTGGCGAGTGAGGCAGTGCTAACTACAAATTGGTCGACATCATCCCAAGGTAAGCACTTTTTCCCACTCTTTCTCTCGACTCTACCTCTTAATTTTACAATGATAAATGAAACAAACATGAACTGATGTACTGTACAGTAATATTAATAAGAAAACATCATAGGTAAGAAACATTAAAAAAAAAAAAATGCATTTACACTGATGTGAAGACTGGCGTGGTGTACGGGACTGGTGTGGGGCAGGGCTTGGCTACTGTGGCCCCACGGGGCCTACGTCATCATTATCACTGTCCGCAGATATTTCCACATCTTGCTGTGTTTTTTTCTGCCTCTCTCATGAATCCCTCGAAATCAGAATGTAATGGATTTGATATAGATAAGTGAAAAAGGTGTATGTACGTAAGTTTGTATTTTTTTTTTTTTTTTTTTATGCATGGAAGAAGGAACCAAAGGCCATGGGCCTGCATACTGTTCCTTCCAAGAAAAAGCAAAAACATTACAAAAGAGAGCCAAATTCAAGATCCGTTCAATTCGAGATGCCTGGACACACTGCGTTTGAAAGACTGGAGATCATAGGAAGTAGGAAATACAGACAGAGGAAGACAGTTCCAGAGCTGAGCAGTTGTATAAATAAAAGACTGGGAGTAACGGTTAACTCTTGCATTAGAGAGTTGGACAGAAAAGGGATGAGAGTTTGTTGCTAGACGGGTACTACGTGCCTGTCGTAGAGGTGGGGGGATGCAAGCAGACAGTTCAGAGGAACAGTGACCATTGAAGTAGCGATAGAAGAGAGATAAAGATGCAACAGTGCGGCGAAGAGACAAAGGTTGAAGGGAATCAGTAAGAGGAGGAGAGTTAATGAGACGAAAAGCCTTTGACTCCACCCTATTGAGAAGAGCTGCATATGGAGAGCCTCCCCATATAGATGAAGTGGTGTTTGTTACTAGAAATAGTACTCGTAAAATGTGGTAAGAAAAAATAATGAATTAAATGGCATGTGAAAAGGCTATCTTAGGTCGTAACGTCACTCACTGCCTGTTTGTTTGTTTGTTTGCTAACCCTGTTCTCCTCAATAACTCTATCTTCAATGTTACTTAGTTTGATTGTTGTAAATATGATGATTGTATTGTATATCTTGTGCAAAGTGTTTATCACAATCATATTAGCATATTTATCACAATCATATTACCTCTGGGGGTAGGGGGGTTTCAAGAATACTCTCCCAGTACCCCTGCTTGTCGTATGAGGTGACTAAAAGGGTTGGTGGTGTGTCAGTGCCCCACCCCATAAAAAGAACTAACTAAACAAGCAAATAAAGTGCTTCGGACCAGGACGGACCATACGTTGATGACTACGGAATGGACAAAGGACATCCTGAGGATGAGGTGGAGGGATGGAGTTGAGAGGTATATGAGGGAGGGGGGAGTGAGCTGGGGGAGGGTAGGCCAATGGTAGGTGACAGAGCGACTTGGAGGCGCTTTGTCTGCGGCCACCCTTTGCAGGATTAGGGCGTTGGGCTATAGATAGATAGTTAGATATTAGCAACACATCCCTATAGTAAAGTGGTGATATTCATTTGTGAAGTTATAAACAAAAAGGGATTGTATGTTTAAACTCTGGGAAAAATAAGTAAAAGTATATACACCCACTTATAAAGTAGAATGATGTCACTCTCGGAGACTCAGCACTGTGGTGATGGATCAGTGGTGAGTAATGTTGAGTGAGGTGAGTGGTGGGTCAGGGATGTCTGGTAGTTGCTACGTTGTCTGTCCCGTCACTACTGCATCAGCACCTCCTTAGTCTGATAGTTGTGGTGATGGTGGCAATGGAGAGTTGCTGGGGAGAAAGGTGGTGTGAGGTGGGGGTTGATGTGGTTGTGGATGTCAGTAAGTTGAGTTAAGCTATCTCATCCCTAGTTGTTAGTGCTCTCACTGCAGCTCTCTTTCCTCTTGCTCCCAATACTTTAATTTCTTGCTTCTTACTTTTAATGATTTACTTGTAGGCATGTAGAGTTGTCTTGTATATGTGGCCTGTTTTGTGATGATTGCGGATACTTGTAGTTTATCTTGAAACGTAGAACTGAAGCTCGTAACTGAATAGAATTTTCATAGCTGAATGTTGAATGTTGATAAAATTGTGAGGCATAAGTAGATTGTATTGTGGTTCATTGGTTTGCTGATTGTAGACTGACTTAGAAATTGGAAGGTTGGTTGTAACTGTAGATTGTCAAACCATTGCCAGTGTAAAGTTGTGAGGTCTCGTATGGCTTGAACTTGAGGAGATTTTTGTATTCTGTCTTGATAATGTAGACTCAACTGTAGACTTGTAGACGTGGTTCGTATGCTTTACTGCCACCAAAAATAATATAAATAGTTGTTGCCGAGCTATTGCAACTGTGTGTTGAATTGTAGGGCTTTTACAAATGAGAGAATGTTTGTTGTACTCGTCGTAGATGGCATGAGAAAGATCAAGATGAGGCTGGGGTTTGATTGCAGTTTATTTCTTCAAAGGGGTGAAGAGCAGTACCGAAATGAGTTTATTTCTTCAAATGGGAGTATCTCACATGAGCAGTACTGAGATGAGAGCAGTTTTATGCTGGCTAACCACATGTGCTCCTTCCCATCTCTCCTCACTTTGCCTCTCTTCTCTCATAACCCCTTCTGCTTTGTCTCTCCCATTCCCCCTGCATATGACTGGTTGCATCATGTGTAAGGGCAGGGATCTGTGGAACTTTCCCGAGCCTGGGGAGTTTCCGATCAGGTGTCATTGTGCTATGTGTGAAATTCCTAATTAAGAATGTGCGTTGCTGTTTCCTTTAGCCCACTCGCTTAGGCACGACTTTAATCTAACCTCTGTATTACATATATGTGTTATTAGCTATTATGTGGTGTGTTATGATATTTTAGTGTCGTGACAACTGGACAAAGGGTTGGGCTACTGCTATTTGGAAAGAGAAATGAAACCAGCATGGCTGTAGTAACAACTGTGGTATTACAGTATTCTGTGTGCCAGGCAAGTTTCTTGCTCACATTCTCCTGACGCATATCCTGGATCATTTGCTAAAGTTTCAAAGACCTTAGCAATCTGGATTTACACTCAGGAAATCTGCAGCTGACTGTATCTTGGCTATTCAGCTACTCATGGAATACTGCCTTGAGTAACAACAAGTTCTGCTTGCAGCCTATGTGGGTCTCAAGAAGGTAGTTGACAGTAAATAGGAAGGTACTATGGGAACTCCAGCATTTCTGTTGGATCCTCACAGAGATAATCTGGCTGATTGTTTGCAAAAGAGTGCTTTCAAGAGTGGAGGGGCTGATTGTTTGCAAAAGAGTGCTTTCAAGAGTGGAGGGGTAACATCCAACTTCTTCCTAGTACATACTGGTGTAATACAGGGGTGTGTCCTTGCTCCAACGCCTTTCAACACGTGTATGGATTAGGTACTTAACCAGGCTGTAAGTCAAAGTCACAGTGGAGTATTACTTGGCAATTTCAGGGTAAATCACCTTGACTTTGCTGGTTATGCAGTTTTCCTAGTGGAGTCGCTGGAGATACTACTGAGTACTCTCAAGGAAAATCACGAGAATGCAAAATCACTCGGATTAAAGGTCTCTTGGGTCATGACCAAGGTTCAGGCATTTGTTGGCTTGTTGGATGAAGAAGTTTGGTCTGTCTTAAGCATATGGTGAGAACATGGAAGTCTTGGAATCTGTGAAGTGGATTCTGTTAGAGTCAGAATTATCCATGATGGTCACTATCAGTGTAATAACCGAACTGAAACTTAACAAATTAATCACACTTTCCTGGCTGAGATTCGATCTCAGGCCCCCGTGCTTCATTGGATCGCGCACGTTACGACTGAGCCAAAGAGAGGATCCCCACTTTGCGTCTAGGCAGCGCGGGCTTTTATGCAACCCATTACATCATTCTTTTCTCCCCTTGGTGATTAATTTGGTCAGTTTCGAACACATGTGGTAGCGTAGCACACTGGAGGCCACCACTGGGGGTGCTGCAGACCACACTGGACAGCTCACCCCCGGGATGTAAGGCCTAAGACGCTGTCAACAACAACATCATTGCCCTCTGAGCCTCGCCTCACATCCCACACCGCTGCCAGCCAACATAATAACCAAACTGAAACTTAACAAATTAATCACTGGTCTGGCCGGGATTTGAACTCAGGCCCCCGTGCTTCATACACGCGCACGTAACCACTGAGCCAAAGAGAGGATCCCTGCTCTGCCTCTAGGCAATGCAAGCTTTTATACACCCCATTACATCAGAACCAAATACTAAAACAGACTGAACAGTGAGGAAGGCAGCACAAAGTCTTACCTGGAACACGGCCTCGCAGTCAAGATGAGCAGCAAGAAACCAGTGTAAAGAATGTCACTAAATGTTTTGTGTACTGGCATGTTGCTTATATAAGTAGGTTTAGCTGTGAAATTAATAATTTAAAAGAATGATATAATTCTGCTATTTCAGTCATAAAAAAGAAATATAGGTCATATGATGGACAGTGGGGGGTGAAGATATGTGCCAACCAGAAGGGGGTGTGACTCAAGAGTGGTCTAGTGGGTTAAGACACTAATTGCTTGTGACTAATAAAGGTTTACACTTGGGGGATGGTTAGAGTTCATTGGTCACATAATACCACTCGGGAGCAAGCAACTGTTTACCCCCCTCTGAAACAACTGCATTAAGTAGCCTAGCCCTGGATCCTTATGCTCCTGATGGGGCGATGAAGGATTGGATGATGGAGAGACAGATAGGTAATAATACTGTGTGGGTGGAATTAAGGAGTGTTTTTGTACTAAGTGGGTACCTCAGGTGGTGGATGAGTTGGTGAGGCGGCAGCAGCAGGCTGAAGAGCAACTGCGGCAGGCCCGTACCACCTACTTCAGTTTAGCCCTGCGGCATCAGCAGCTGCAGGAGAACCTCACCACCAGGCAGCAGGCAACTCAGCACCAGGTGAACAGATGATGTGCAGTTCACTATACAGTAGTTAATCATTTTTACCTGACAAAGATCCCTTACTCTTTTCATCTCAGTTGATGACTAAAGATAGTTATCATTCAAGTGATCATTATTCTTTTATCTCAAGTTATTTGAGTATTCTGCTACACTTGATGTAAATCTCAACTATATATCACATTTCTTTGACTGTGTTAGTATTTTTGTGTGGTGATCATCTGTGAACTTGCAGGTGAGCAAGGCAGAGATGCTGAGACTGATCGTGGAGACAGAAGCATACACAGAGGAGGCAGCAGTTCAGGTATGTATTGTACACCTAAAATGAAGATACATAAAAGGTTGGAAAATGACAGATTAGCAAGTTATTTCCAGTCTACATTGATTTATCCAGTTTCTATTATGATTAATGATGTCCACAGAAAAGCATAAGTCATGTGAAATTTGATGAATACATCATCTTAAAGGCAAAAGAAAGCTTTCATGTGCTATGCTTTGTGTCACACAGACAGTTTGATATCTGTGACATGAGTTGCCACATGCTTCTGTTGATGCATATTGTAAATAAGAGAAATAAATTTCTGTACTATGTCTTGCTGACTGCCACTACGACTTTTTTTACAGCTATTTTTTTTACTACCTTGTTGACAAAATTGCAATTATTTAGCTAAATGAGTGTTGGACTTTTTTATTTTTTTTAAAGGAAGAAGGAACCAAAGGCCAGAAGCTCACAAGATTGTTTCCTCCAAGAAAAGACAAAAACTAGATAGGAGAGAGCCAAATTCAAGATCTGTTCATTTTGAGATTCCTGGACACATTATGTTTGAAAGACTGGAGCTCATAGGAAGTAGGAAATACATACAGATGAAGACAGTTTCAGAGTTGACCTGTTGCATACATGAAGGACTGGGAGTATTGCTTAACTTTTGCACTAGAGAGTTGGACAGAAAAGGAATGAGAGAGTATTGCTAGACAAGTGTTATGTACCAGCTGTAGTGGTGGAGCGATGCAAGCAGACAGTTCAGAGGAGCAGTGATCATCAAAGTAGCAACAGGAAAGAGGTGAAGATGCAACAGTGCAGCGAAGAGGCAGAGGAAGAAGGGAGCCAGTAAGAGGAGGAGAGTTAATGAGATGAAACGCCTTTGACTGCACCCTATTGAGAAGAGCGGTATGTGGGGAACCTCCCCATACATGAGAGTTGTACTTTACACAGCAACAAATGAAACTTGTGAGTATAGTCAACAACTATGCTGGGGTAAGGAAAGCAAGGAGTTTTTTTTTTTTTTTTTTTTTAATGCAAGGAAGAAGGAACCAAAGGCCACAGGCCTGCATACTGTTCCTTCCAAGAAAAAGCAAAAACAATACAAAAGAGAACCAAATTCAAGATCCGTTCAATTCAAGATGCCTGGACACACTGTGTTTGAAAGACTGGAGATCATAGGAAGTAGGAAATACAGACAGAGGAAGACAGTTCCAGAGTTGAGCAGTTGCAGAAATGAAGGACTGGGAGTAACGGTTAACTCTTGCATTAGAGAGTTGGACAGAAAAGGGATGAGAGTTTGTTGCTAGACAGGTACTACAGGCCCGTCGTAGAGGTGGGGGGATGCAAGCAGACAGTTCAGAGGAACAGTGACCATTGAAGTAGCGATAGAAGAGAGATAAAGATGCAACAGTGCGGCGAAGAGACAAAGGTTGAAGGGAATCAGTAAGAGGAGGAGAGTTAATGAGACGAAAAGCCTTTCACTCCACCCTATTGAGAAGAGCTGCATGTGGGGAGCCTCCCCACACATGAGAGTTGTACTCCATACACGGGCGAATAAAACCCGTGTACAAGGTCAACAACTGTGCAGGGGTAAAGAAAGTTCGGAATCGGCTTAGCACACCTAATCTCTTGGAAGCAGATTTCACTAGAGATGTAATATGTTCTTTCCAAGACAAATCCCGAGAGAATGAAACCCCAAGCATGTTCAAGGATGATGCAGGACATAACTGTTCATTATTAAACATTAGTGGGTAATCCTGAGGAAGATTTTGTCGGGTTGATAAGTGTAAGAACTGAGTTTTTGATGCATTAAAAATAACAAGATTATTTTTACCCCAATCAGAGATACGAGCCAAGTCAGACATTAGGTGTGCCATAGCCTCATCCCTTTTTTGTTGAAGTAACTGCTGAGATGGACGTTGCAGGAACCGAATGGAAAGGTGAAGGGTGGAATCATCAGCATATGAGTGGATAGGGTTAGATGTACAGCTTAGAAGGTCATTGATGAATAAAAGGAAGAGAGTAGGTGATAGGACAGAGCCCTGAGGAACACCACTGTTGATCGGTCTAGGAGAGGAACGATGGCTGTCTACAACAGCGGCTATAGAACGACCAGAAAGGAAGCTAGAGATGAAGGCACAGATAGAAGGATAGAAACTGTAGGAGGGCAGTTTGGAAATTAAAGATTTATGCCAGACTCGATCGAAAGCCTTTGAGATGTCAAGTGCAATGACAAAGCTTTCGCCAAAGTTCCGAAAGGAGGATGACCAAGAGTCTGAAAGGTAGGTGAGAAGATCGCCAGTGGAGCGTCCCTGACGGAACCCATACTGACGATCAGAAAGAAGGCTGTGACAGGAAAGATGCTTTAAAATTTTTCTGTTAAGAATTGACTCAAAAACTTTTGAGATACAGGATGTTAAAGCAATTGGACGATAGTTAGAGGGTTGGGAATGGTCACCCTTCTTTGGGACTGGCTGAATGAGAGCAAACTTCCAGCAAGAAGGAAAAGTACAAGTTGAGAGACAAAGGCGAAATAGTTTACCTAGGCAGGGTGTAAGCACAGAAACACAGTTTTTGAGGACAACAGGAGGGACTCCATCAGGACCATATGCCTTTTTAGTATTGAGGCCAGTGATGGCAGAAAACACATCAGCTGAAGAAATTTTAATGTCAGTCAAGAGGAAGTCAGAGGGGGGAAGTGATGGAGGAATAGCACCGGAATCGTCTAAGGTGGAATTGGAGGAGAAAGTCTGAGCGAAGAGATCTGCTTTATCAGTAGAAGAAATAGCTACAGAGGCATCAGAGTAGAAAAGAGGAGGGATGGATGATGAGGTAAAGTTGTTAGAAAGGTTTTTGGCAAGGTGCCAGAAGGAGCGAGAAGAATTCGAGTTGGAGAGTTGGGAACATTTAGCACGGATGAAATTGTTTTTAGCAGAGCGAAGAACAGACTTAGCATGATTCCGGGCAGAAATATATAAAAGGTGTGATTCATGGGTGGGTTGGCTCCGGTACCTTTTATAGGCCCTCTCCTTGTTGCGGACAGCATTAGAACAAGCGTGATTAAACCAAGGCTTTCTTGCATTACTCAGAGGATATGAGAAAGGAATGTATGCTTCCATGCCCGAGAGAATAACCTCCGTAACGCGCAAGGCACACTCAGATGGCTCCCGGCCAAGGAAGCAATAATCATTCCATGGAAAATCAAAGAAGTACTGCCTGAGGGCCTCCCAATCTGCAGCTCCAAAGTGCCACAGGCAGCGTTTCTTTGGAGGGTCCACAGGCCGTACTGGAGCGATTGGACATGTTAAAGTAATAAGATTATGATCAGAGGAGCCCAACGGAGAGAAAAGATGAACAGTGTAAGCAGAAGGATTAGTTGTTAGAAAAAGGTCAAGTATGTTGGAACTCTCTCCAAGGCGGTCAGGGATACAGGTAGGGTGCTGTACAAGCTGCTCTAGGTCATTAAGGATAGAAAAGATGTAGGCTTGTTCACCAGGTGGATCAGTGAAAGGAGAGGAGAGCCAAAGGTGGTGGTGAACATTGAAATCTCCTAGAATGGAGATTTCAGAGAAAGGAGAAATGGATAGTGTGTGTTCCATCGTAGAAGTAAGATAGTCAAAGAATTTTTGATAGTCAGTAGAATTAGGAGATAAGGAAACAGCACAGATATATTTAGTCAGAGAATGACAGGAAAGCCGAAGCCAGAGAGTAGAGAATTCAGAAGAATCAAGTTCAGGAACATGAGAGCAAGATAGATCGTTGCGTACATATACGCAACAGCCACCTTTGGCTTTGAAACGAGAATAGAGAAAGTAGGAGGATACAGAAAAGGGTTTGCTGTCAGTTGCCTCAGACAGCTGAGTCTCAGTGAGAAAGAGAAGGTGAGGTTTAGAGGAGAAGAGGTGGTGCTCGACAGCGTGAAAGTTAGAGGAAAGGCCGCGAATGTTACAGAAATGAAGAAGGAGTGAGTCAGACAGTGGTTCCAGGCAGCTCTTTGAGTCGTCACCGGGAGAGGGGCGGATGGTGGGGGCATTTATGGTCCCCCCTCCTGGGGACTCCGAGGCATGATTTTTGTGCGCCATTTTCGAGATAATTTTGAAAAGGAAGAGTAGTGTGTAGTGTGTATGTAGTTTGGTGTTGACAGTTAGAGAAACTTGTATTGGAGAGCATGCTGGTCTACTCTCTGTGTAACTGAGACACTGAAAAAGTTCAGCAAAGGAGGATGGTCAGGAACAAGTCCTGAGGGCTGATGAAACGGGAGCTCCAGCTCTCCCTGTCATCAGCTTTCCATCCTCCTTGGGAGTACTGCCCTGCTCGACTGGTGCTACAGTCTCCTCACCTAAAGCAGTTGGTTTAGCACACCTAATCTCTTGGAAGCGGATTTTACTAGAGAGGTAATATGATCATTCCAAGTTAAATCCAAGAGAATGAAACTCCCAGTATGTTTAAAGATGATGCAGGATTGAGTTGAATATTTTAAAAAATTAGAGGATACTCCTGCAGAAGATTTTAATGGACTGAAAGATGTAATAACTGAGTTTTTGAAGCATTAAAAACAACAAGATTTCTTTTACCCCAATCAAAGATATGAGCCAAGTCAGAAATTAGGTGTGCCATATCCTCACCCCTTGTTTGTTGAAGTAACTACCAAGATGGATGCCGCGGGAAGCCAATGGCAAAGTGAACAGTGGAGTCATCAGTGTATGAGTTGATAGGGTTAGATGTACAGCTTAGAAGGTCATTGATGAATAGTAGGAAGAGAGTTGGTGATAGGACAGAGCCCTGAGGAACACCATTACTGATACTCTAGGAGAAGAACGGTGGCTGTCTACAACAGGAGTTATAGAACGACCAGAAAGGAAGCTAGAGATGAAGGCACAGATAAAAGGATACGAACAATATGAGAGCAGTTTGGAAATTAAAAGATTTATGCCAGACACAGTCAAAAGCCTTTGAGATGTCAAATGATTGTGACCAAGAGTTTGAAAGGTAAGCTGACAGACAGAGGTGTAAAGAGTTTACCTAGACAGGGTGTAAGCACAAAGCACAGTTCTTGAGGACAACAGGAGGGACCCCATGAGGCCCATATTCCTTGTTAATATTGAGGATAGTGTTGGCAGACACATCAGTTGGAGAAATTTTAATGTCAGCTGTGAGGAAGTTAGAGGGAGGAAGTGACGGAGGAACAGCACAGGAATTATCGAAGGTAAAATTGGAGGAGAAAATCTGAGCAAAAAGTTCTGCTTTATCAGTAGAAGAAACAGCCACAGAGCCATCAGAGGGGAAAAGAGGAGAGAAAGATGACGAGATATAGTTGTCAGAAAGGTTTTTGGCAAGATGTCAGAAAGAGCGGGAAGAATTTGAGTTGGAAATTTCAGAGCATTTAGTACGGATGAAATTATTTTTAGCAGACTTAGCACGATTCCGGGCAGAAGCATAAAAGAGATGAGATTCAGGTGTGTGTTTGCTCTGCTACCTTTTGTAAGCCTTCTCCTTGTTGTGGACAGCATTAGAACAAGCATGATTAAGCCTTTTTTTTTTTTTTTTTTAGTCGCAGGCATGCTCCATGCCCAAGAGAATAACCTCCCTAATGTGCATGGCACACTCAGATGGCTCTCAGCCAAGGAAGTAATAATTATGACAGGGAAAATCAAAGAAGTAAAACTACAGGGCCTCCCAATCAGCAGCTCCAAAGTGCCAGAGCCGTTGCTTCTTGGGAGGGTCCACATGCCTTTCTGGAGCAATAGGACAGGTTAGGGTGATAAAGTTGGGATTGGAGGAGCCCAACAAAGAAAAAAGATTAACAGCATAAGCAGAAGGATTAGTTGTAAGGAAGATGTCAAGTATGTTGGAACTCACTCCTAGGCAGTCTGGGATATGTGTATGGTGCTGTACAAGCTGCTGTAGGTCATTAAGGGTAGAAAAGATGTAGGCTTGTTCACCAGGTGGATCAGTGAAAGGAAAGGAGATCCGAAGGTGGTGGTGAATATTGAAATCACATTGAATGGAGCTTTCAGAGAAATGAGGTATTGGTAGGATATGTTCCATCTTAGAAGTAAGATCGTTGAAGAATATTTCATAGTTAGTAGAATTAGGAGATAAGTAGACTGCATAGATATATGTAGTCAGAGAATGACAGGATGCCGAAGCCAGAGAGTAGAGAATTCAGAAGATTCAAGTTCAGGAACACGAGAACAATATACAGGTACCTCTTGATTTACACGAGTTTAAATTACCTGTACACATTTTTTAAATAACGTGATGTCGAAAATCTGCCTTATTGTTTACAATACACATTTTTCTTGAAATAAAAAAAGAAAACTAGTGCCATGGGGCATTTCATTTTGCACCCACCAGAGGTCTCATACTGTCTTCCCACGCTGGAGTATGAAAAACGCCGCCAAACACGCATTCACTGTCTTACCTGCTTCGTGTCAGCATCACTGTGCAGCCTCGCCAGTGTTTTACACCATTTTTTCATTACCTAGCTTACCTTCGTCTGATTCATCATGGCTTCCAAGTGTCCTTCTACCTCTCGAGTTAATGGAAGTGCAGTGAAGAAGGGCAAGAAGTCTTTAAACCTGGAACAGAAGAGTGAAGTGCTTGATCGCAATGGAAGGAGTTAGAAGACATCATAGTGCACAGTAATTAGGAATGAGGATCCAGAAATCCAGTGTTCATTGACTGCAAAATTGCTTGCTGATGCATTAAAAAATATAAGATCAGGACTTTCACATCTGGAGGAGAAGGACCTCAGTTTACAGAGAAGTCCTACAGTTTCCCGTAAGGTGCTGGCAGAACATTGATGCTACAGTGAGATGTTGAGGAAAAACAGGAAAACCACTCAGACCACCAAGCTAAACTTCTTAAGAAGAGGAAGCCAGAGCCAGCATTGGACGCGAGTCAGAGCAGGAGACAGATTTGGACGAGTTGTTGTGATGTGACCTGCCTGTGCTTTTCTCTATCTGTACAGTGTGTGTATACAATTCATGTGTTGTTAAAGGTATGGCATTATAGTATACCTGTATTTTATTTACCATATACAGTACATCCAACCTCTGATACCCGGCAGTGTTGTGTACCAGTGGGAGTGTTCGGTCAGCAAGTATGTCGAATATTGAAGCAGTTCTCCCCATAAGATACTGAAGAAAAGCCAGAGATTCATTCCAGACCCAAACTCAAACTCTCACATACCTTACTTAGTCAACAGAGACTGACACAGAAACACCATAGGTGATGTTATTATCCTCATAAACAGTACATTGCTAAAAAATGGCACATCAAACATCACATGCAGGAGGGTAGGGTGGTGGGATGTGTGGTGTTCAACACCGTTTCAGGGCAGCTAAACAGCTAGGCAGGCTGCTGGCAGTCCACCATGTGGGGGTGGGGAAGGGTGGGGGGATGGGGAGGGAGACAAGCAGGTGTGGGGGAGGGAGGCGGTGGGGGTGGGGGAAGGAGGTGGTGGGGGTGGGGGAAGGTCGGGGGACAGGGAAGGCAAGAAAGCCAAACAGCCCTATTATCCCCCCCCCCCCATCTCACTCACTCACTCAGCACTCAGTCACTCATTCACTCACTCACTTAGCACTCTCACTCTCACTCACTCACTCATCACTCTCACTCTCTCACTTATTCACCCACTCACCATTATCACTCGCTCACCACTCTTACTCACACACACACACACACACACACACACACACACACACACACACACACACACACACA
>JAGKTI010007493.1:21287-36697 GCA_018397915.1 Birgus latro
AACACACACACACACACACACACACACACACACACACGGCCCTAAAAATACAAGACTAGGTGAAAAAGAAAGTTTCCATATGGTTGTATCATGGCGGAGAGAGACGGAAGATTGTTTACAACTGGCAAGGGGAAATTTGTGGGCTTCTCCGAAGAAAATGTAGGTAAAGGAAGTGATAAGCTGCAACAAACAAGAGTAGCAGGTGTAGAGAAAACGGCGAAGAGGAATGTCCAGGAGTTAAAAAAGGTATGGGAAGTAATTAGGCAGCTGCAGGAACGGACCATAGAGCAAGAGAGAGAGATCAAAGTCCTACAGAATAGACTGGAAAAAGTTAGCACACGTAGTGAGGAACAAGAAAAAGAAGTCACAGAATTAACGGTGAGTAACGAATCCGCATCAAATGAAATAAAACAGCTCAAAAGGGAGAATAAGAGGTTGGAAGAAGAAAGGGACAGAATAAAAAGTAAACTAGAGGAGTACGAATCGAAATCGAGGAGGCAAGATGAGCACATTCAGGAAATCAAGGAGTAACATAAGGGGTGGAAGAAAATACAGGAGGAAGGAAATGTAAATTTGAAGGAGATCATAGAACAACAAAGTAAGGAAAAAGTGGGGAAGGAAGTGGTTAGAGTACTAAGAAGTAGAGAAACTTTGGTCAGGGATGTAGCAGACAAGAAAAAATGTGTGATAATTTCAGGAATAAAAGAAAAGCGAATGGCAGTAAGATCTGAGAGAGAGAGGAACTGAGCAAGGCTAAAGAAATAATATCACTGGTTATGGAGGGAAACAATGAAGCTCAAGAAGAGACTGAAGAAGTGTTTAGGTTAGGAAAGTACGAGGATGGTGGGGCAAGGCCTTTGAAAGTAAAGTTTAAGTCCCAAGTAATAGTGAATGAAATCATAAGTAGAACTTGGAAATTGTCAGATAAAGAGGGGTTTAAAAATGTCTGGATTAGGAGAGATGCAAATGAAGAGGAAAGAGCTAATTAAAGGAGTTAGTAAAGGAAGCAAAGATAAAAAACGAACAGTGAACGGAGGAAGAGAAGACAGTTCTATTGGAGAGTTATGGATCAGAAATTGAGAAAGTGGTACCGACGGAGGGAAGGAGAGAAGAGAGTATAATAAACAATGAAAAAAGCTTGAAAGTGGCATACACAAGGCAAGGTTAGAAATCAATGATTTTTTGAGGGTACACAAACCTGATGTTATGTGCTTTGTAGAGACTAAACTGAAAGAAGATACCGATATTCATATGGGAGATGGGAAATACAAATTGTGGAGAAGAGACAGAAAAGAAAAAACAGAAGGAGGAGTGATGATAGCAGTGAAGGACAACATAAATGTAGATACTGTGGAAATGGCAGAGGGCAGGGCCGGAGTGATGAATATGAAATTAGGAACTGGGCAGAATGGTAAGAGAGATATGGCAGTGGTATATGTTCCCCCTAAGACGAGAGCATGGAATGACGATGAATACAAGATGATATTGTCAGACATGGTTAGTTATCTACAGAAAGTGATTGAGAAAAGCAACAATATAATCCTAATGGGTGACTTTAATTGTAAAGAGGTGAACTGGGAGGAATGGGACTCGGGAGGCAGCGAAGATTCGTGGGGTACTAAATTGTTAAATATAGCAATGAATAATGTAATGACACAGCGGGTCAAAGAAGAGACACGATTCCGAGGTGATGACACACCAGCAAGATTAGATTTGCCACTATCCAAAGAACCTGATGTAATTGAATCTTTGAAATATCTGTGTCCTATAGGAAAGAGTTATCATGTGGTCATTGAGTTCCAGATGATAATAGGGAATGTTGTGCCAAGAGATGAGCTTTATAGGCAAGGAAGAAACAACTTTGGGAAAGCAAACTTTGCAGAATTGAGAAATTTTTTTGAAAATGCAGATTGGAGAAAATTCAAAGAGACGAAAGAGATACAGAGAAAGTGGGATATCTTTTTAGACCTCTATAATTTGGGAGTGGAAAAATATGTGCCAAGAGTAAGGGGGAAAGTAAACAGGAAAAAGAAGTGGTTTAATAGAAGGTGTATGACAGCAAAAAAAGAGAGGGACTTGGCATGGAACAAATGGAGAAAGAGAGGTAATAACAGAACAAAGGAAGAATATAAAAGAACTAGAAATGAATACACAAGAATACATAGAGAGGAGGAAAGGAACTTTGAAAAAGGTATAATCGACAAATGTAAGGACGAACCCAAATTGTTTTACAGATTTGTTAATGGCAAATTGAAGCAAAAGGAAGGAATCACCAAACTGAAAGTAGAAGGAGAGGTCTACAAGGATGCAGTAATGCAAGCTGAAATAATGAACAAATGTTTCCAATCAGTTTTCACTAAGGAAAGGGATTTTGAGGAGGGGGAGGGAGTGACTAGAAATGCAGTGATAAAAGACATAAAAGTGGAAGTGCGGGAAGTGTACAAATTGCTGGAAACTCAAGATGTAAGGAAAGCCCCAGGACCAGATGGAATTTCTAATTGGGTAGTTAAGGAATTCAGAGAACAACTGGCAAATAAGATGCACAGTTTAATTGAGTGTTCCCTGGAAGAGGGGAAAGTGCCTCGAGAATGGAAGAGGGCAAATGTGGTACCAATCTATAAGGGAGGAAACAAGGAAGAGCCCCTGAATTATAGACCAGTGTCCCTAACCAGCATGGTTGTGAAATTGTGTGAGGGAATCCTGAAAGATAGATGGATAAAATATCTGGAGGGGATGAATATTCTGACTGAAAGTCAGTTTGGATTCAGAAGTGGGAGGTCATGTGTTTCAAACTTATTGAGCTTTTACTCAAGGGCAATTGACGTGCTACAGGAGAGAGACGGTTGGGTGGATTGTTTGTATTTAGATCTGGAGAAGGCCTTCGACAAGGTACCCCACAAAAGACCAATATGGAAATTAGAGCATATCGGAGGACTGAAGGGAAGCCTCCTGGAATCGGTGAGAGACTTTTTGAGTGACAGACAAATGAGGACAGTAATAAAGGACAGGACATCTGGATGGAGGGAAGTAACAGATGGTGTCCCACAGGGCTCAGTGTTGGCACCAGTAATGATCCAGATTTACGTAAATGATATGGTAGATGGAGTGAACAGTTACGCAAGTCTGTTTGCTGATGATGCAAAGATCTTGAGAAAAGTAGAGGTTGAAGAGGACTGTAGAATGCTACAGGAGGATCTGGATAGGATACATGATTGGAGCTGGATGTGGGAAATGAAATTCAATGCAAAAAAATGTAAAATATTGGAAATGGGTAAAAGTACCAAGAGACCATCACAGAATTATTTGATGGGCAGTGAACCAATTAGGAAAGTGAGAGAAGAGAAAGATTTGGGAGTGCTGGTCCAGGATAGTTTGTCACCTGAAAAGCACATAAATAAGATAGTGAGAGAGACATATAAACTCTTGACCAATATAATAGTGGCATTTCATTACATGGATGAGGAGATGATGAAAAAATTGATAGTGGCTATGATCCGCCTCAGGTTAGAATATGCAGCAGTAGTGTGGTCCCCACACAAAAAGAAAGATATAACCAAGATTGAGAGAATACAAAGAACAGCAACCAAGGTGGTCCCCAGTCTGGCAGATCTGTTGTACAGAGAGAGGCTGGAAAGGCTGGATTTGCCTTCCTTAGAGGAAAGGAGAGAGAGAGAGAGAGGTGACATGATTGCAGTGTTCAGGACCATGATAGGAGTAGATAAAATTGACAGAGAAAATCTGTTTGTGTGGGATGAGAGGGTAACAAGGGGACACGGAATGAAACTAAAGAAGCCAAGCTGCTTGAAGGACATCAAGAAATATAGTTTTCCTTATAGATGCATAGACCTGTGGAATAACCTGGACAAAGAGATCGTCCAGTCTAAAAACTTAAACGAGATTAAAGCAAAATTTGATTTATTGAGAAACAGAGACGGGACCCCACAAGCGTAGCTCATTTCCTGTATATCACAATTAGGTACTGTAAATACAATTAGGTAAATACACACACACACACACACACAGGAGATATGCGGGGGTGGGGGAGGGTGGGGGGATGGAGAGGGAGACTACCAGGAGGTGGTGGAAGGCAGGGGGACAGGGAGGAAGACATGCCTGGCAGTGCTGAGTGTCATGGGGGATGGAGGAGGGATGAGGTGGGGGGGGGAGAAGAGGGAATGGAGGGAGGATGGGAAGACCTGGAGAGCCTCGTTTCAAACCTAGGGAGAGGCGAGGTGGGGAGTCGGACTAGTGAGCTGATGGACATTCAAATTGTTTAGATTGTGGGAATTTTCCCCTATTTCTTGAGTTCAGTCTAATGAAGTGCCGCTTATCAGTGCGGTGGATAATGGGGTACGGGTGTAGTATACTAAAAAGTTCACAGAACCTAACTCCTTCACTTAACCCTTTGAGATTACGATGACGATTTTGATCGTCATTTCAAATCCAACTTCAGGATATTCTGATGATGCTTTTAATCATCATTTTAAGAAACTATTGTAAAATAATCACCATAAATCACGTTCATGCTTCGTAACAAAGAGACTCAAGCGTGACATCACGGAATGGTTGCTCGATGTGTGGCAGGTACTTCACAGGTGGTCTGACTTATGGCTTTATTCCTTTATCACTTTATTCTTGGTGAATATTTTTCTACAGCAAGGTATAAAATTTATGGGTTTTGTTTCATTTGATTTCCTTTATGAACATATGGTGATAAAGTATAACTATTCAGCTTCAAAGTAACACCACAACCAGCGTCCTGTCATAAAAAGTGTATATGCACTGACCGATCAAAGACAAGGATTGCGAAGCGAATATGCAGCCGAGACTAAAAAAAAATTATGCATCTCTTTCCTTTTGCTTTACTGTGCAATAAAATGCAAAAATTACCATAATATATATATCATTGTAAAGGTAATTTATTGTAGTTTTGCATGGTTTAAACCAGATTTACCTATCTTTAATAGTTTTTTTTTTTGCCGAATATTTTTCTGTGGTAAGGTATAAAATTTTTGGTTTTCGGCTAACTTCACCTCATCATTTTGACATTTTATTTTCTTTTTTCTCCTTTTTTGAACAAATTGTGAAAAAGTACAACTATTTAGCTTTAAAATGACACCAGAACCAACATTCTAGGATGAAAGGTGTATCGGATCAAAGAAAAATATCGCGCAGTGAAGATGAGGGTCAGCTTGAGAGTGGCTGACTCTAGCACAGACATAATGCATCCAGCCCAGAAACCTCATAGGGTTAACATGTACTATTATGGATAAATTATGTTTAACTTACATGAAGGTCAAATTACACAACTTCTTGAACACAGTACTCAGGTAAATTGAGAGGTACCCGTATGTTGTTGCGTACATATACACAACAGCCACCTTTGGCTTTAAAATGAGTATAGAGAAAGTAGGAGGATACAGAGAAGGGTTGGCTATCAGTCACCTTAGGCAGTTGATTTTCTTTGAGGAGGAGAAGGTGAGGTTTAGAGGAGGAGTGGTGTTGTTCAACAGAGAGAAAGTTAGGAAATGCCACGAATGTTTCAGAAAAGAAGAAGTGAGTCAGGCAGTGGATCCAGGAATCTTGCTTGTTCATTACTGGGAGAGGGGCAAATGGTGGGGACTTCTGTGGGACCCCACCTCAGGGACTAGAGACTCAGTGTATTGATGCCATTTTTTAAAAAAATTTTAATAAGTGTAGTGTGTAACATACATACGTTGACAATTAGAGGAGCTTGTGTTGGAGAGCGTGCTGGCCTACTCTTTGCGTTACTGAAACACTGACAAGAAGTTCAGCAATGGGGGATGTCAGAAGCTGGTCCTGAGGGCTAATGAAACGGGAGCTCCAGCTCTCCCCGTCATCAGCTTTCCATCCACCTTGAGAGTACTGCCTGTTTGACTGGTGCTATAGTCTTTATTAATTTCTATCTATCTGTCTATTGCCAGACGCCCCAATCCCGCATGGGGTGGCCACAAACAAATCACCTCCATGTCGCTCTGTCCCCTGCCATTTCACTACCCCGCTCCCAACTCACACCCCCCTCTGTCATGTACCTGTCCACTCCATCCCTCCATCTCATCCTCGGCCTCCCCCTCCCTTTTTCCCCCCTCCACCTCACTCACATACACTCTCCTCATCAGTCTCTCACTCTCCATCGTCTCCACATGCCCAAACCACCTTAACGTGTTTCTCCTAACACTTCCTATCACGTCCACATCCACACCACAATACTCCTTCACTTCCTCATTTGTTAGTCTGTCTCTCCATGTGACTCCACATGCTCCTCTCAAATAATTCATTTCCACTGCTCTCACTCTTGACTTCTGTCCTTCCATCAGTGTCCAAGCTTCACTTCCATATGTTAGAGTTGGTATCACAATACTGTCATGTAACAACTTTTTCAATTCCATGCTCACTTCCCTGTTTCTTATCACTGCTTTCAACGAACCAGCAACCTTCCTTCCCTGCTGCACCCTTTCAAGCACTTCACCCTCCGGACTTCCATCCTTACTCATCACACTACCCAAGTACTTAAATGCACTCACATTCTCCATATCCTCCCCATCCAGTCTCACTGTACATTGACTGGCTTCACTTCTCTCGAAGACCATCATTTTACTCTTTGCTACATTCACCTTTAGATTCCGTTTCTTACGCACTCTCCCAAACTCATCTACCATGCCTTGCAGCTCCCCTTCATCTTCACTCAATAACACAGTATCATCTGCAAAGAACAGTAAAGGGTGTTTCCAAACACTGCCCTCTCTCACTAGGGCCGCTCCAACATCCACTGCCCGACCTTGTATCTCTTTTATAACCCCATCCATGTACAGATTGAACAAACATGGCGACATGACACATCCTTGTTTCAATCCAACCTTCAGATGGAAAGATTCACCCAGTTTGCCATCCACACGCACTGCAGCCTTAGCACCCTCATACATACTCTTCAATGCCTTCAGCAACTTTCCATCCACTCCATATATTCTCAATACTTTCCACAGTCCTTGTCTATCCACCCTGTCATATGCTTTCTCCAAATCCATGAAGGCTGCATACAACTTCTTTCCCTTCTCTAGAAACTTTTCCACTAAAGATCGAAGAATGAATATCTGGTCTACACAACCTCTTTGCTTGCTAAACCTCCCTGTTCTTCTCCAACTAATTTCTCTGTTATTTCCCTCTAACTTTGTCAATAAGTATCCTACCATATACTTTTCCTATTACACTAAGAAGGCAAGTGGCCCTTTGATTACCACACACTTCTTTTTCCCCGTTTCCATTGTACAGAGGAATAATTATACTTGACTTCCAATCCTCTGGGACTCTACCTTCCTCCCAGGCCAATCTGCACATCTTCCACATCCATTCTATTACTATCTTTCCCCCATGCTTCAGCATTTCACCACACGCTCCATCAATTCCTGGGGCTTTCCCCATTTTAACTTTCTTCATTGCTTCCACCACTTCCATCCTACTGATTTCTTCCTCTCTTCTCACAACCCTCCTTCTCCCCGCCATTCCCCAGCCACTTATACTTGCATTACTTTCATTCTCTATGTTCAACAGTTCGTTAAAATGTTCTCTCCCTCTGTTCACTTTTTCTCCCTTCTCCACTAGTAATCTACCATTTTTATCTTTCACACCCCCACTGCCTTCGATGGCACCCTGTCTAGCTGTCTTTACCTCTTTCCAGATCGTTTTCTTACATTCCCTTCACTTTGCACTCAAATTCCTTCCAAATTCCTCATCCAGTCTCTTCTTACTCTCTCTTACTAATCTTTTCACCTCTCTCCTCCTCTCTACATATAACTCTCTCATCCGTCTCTCACCTTCTTCGATGCCCCTGTTCCTCATCCACTCATTATATGCATTCTTCTTTTGTGCCACAGCCTCTCTCACCTCTTCCGTCCATCATGCTGTTCGCTGAACCCCCTTTCGTCTTCTTTTCACCCCACACACCATCTCACATGCTGCACAGATTTCTTCTGTGAATATCTTGCACACACCTTCCACGTCCCCCATCTGCTCCAGTCTATATTTACTCAATCGCTCCTCTACTTCCCCTTTATATTCAGCCTTTTTCCATCCTCTTGTAACTTTTCTACCCTCCTTGTAAGAACTACTTCCTCCTGTCCTTCCTTTCTTCTCTTCCTCCATCTTGTTTAGATTCTGATTCTGGCCACCACCAAGTGGTGGTCAGAAAGTCCACTCCCCCAACCTCTATATACTTTTGCATCCATTACACATCTCATCCTTTCATCCACACACACGTAGTCAATCATTGCCTTCCGTTCATTCAGTTCACATTTTGTGCCTGAAGAGGGTATTAGCTAACACCAACCCCCTCCCGGCACAAATGTCCACTAAAGCACTGCCATTCTCATCCATCTCTGCAGGCACATCCCACTCACCAACCACTCCATTTACCTTCTCATACCCTACTTTTCCATTCATATCTTCAATCAGAAACACTCTCTCATTCCTTTCAAACTTTTCCAAGCAGGCTTCCACAATTGTCCAGAACTCTTCTCTCACTCTACTTACACGATCTTGTGTTGGCGCATACATGCACACAGTCGCCCACATTTGTAGTCCAACTTTCACCCTTACCCACACAGTCCTTGACCCAACTGATCCATACTCTCTTATATTCTCCTTCCGTCTGTTGCTCACAGCAGTGCACACTCCTTTCGCCCTGTCATTCTCACCTACTCCCCCGCATATACAGTAAGGTCCCGGGTTACATCCGAGTTCCGTTCCTGAGACATGACGTAAGCCGATTTTGAACGTAAGTTGAGTTTTACAGATTTTTCAACCATACATCGCATACTATACATGTAATAATCTTATAACAGGTTTGTATAAGAAACACAGTCTTTTGAACTGATGATATTTACTGAATAAAATATAAGTTGTACTTGCTACGAGTCTTCGTCACAGTAGCTCACTCGCTGCAGTAACGGCACTTCTCATCGTCATGGCAACTGCTTCCTCACTCTCCCTTCCTTACACACGTGCCCACTGCCAACACACATTTTATTCCTAAATTCAAACACTTTTCATACTTCATCATACAATAAAGTTTACCTTAAAATACTGCCGTAAAATATGAAATACGAACATCATTACCACCACGATAATGTAAGCATTTCTAACATCAATTTTGATGGCTTTTCTTTCCTCACTCGATCACTGATGCTTTTTCTCCTTTCTCATTACGCTTAATAATATCGACTTTTTCACGTAATGTGAAATATATAAGTTGTACTTGCTACGAGTCTTCGTCACAGTAGCTAACTCGCTGCAGTAACGGCACTTCTCATCGTCATGGCAACCGCTTCCTCACTCACCCGTCCTTACACACGTGCCCACTGCCAACACACATTTTATTCCTAAATCCAAACACTTTTCATACTTCATCATACAATAAAGTTTACCGTAAAATACTGCCGTAAAATATGAAATACGAACATCAGTACCACCACGATCATGTAAGCATTTCTAACATCAATTTTGATGGGTTTTTTTTCCTCACTCGATCACTGATGCTTTTTCTCCTTTCTCATTACGCTTAATAACATCGACTTTTTCACGTAATGTGATGGTCTTACGTTTCTTGGAGTCATTATGGTCACTAGGAAGCTGTCTCTTAGGCATCGTGGAATTAGGCGAAAAACAAACACAAGAAAATTACAGTACAGGTGGTAGTAGCAGCGAGACTGAGAGCGAATGTTGGTTTGTTGGTAGTCAAGCGTGAGGCGGGAAAACACCAGAGACATCTTGCGGTAAACAGCAACACTTTAAAAACCGAGCTTTACGTATTTTTTCTTTATTTTCTTATACAGGTATTTTTCCGAACCGACTGTCGTAACCTCGATTTGACGTAAGTCGATACCGACGTAACCCAGGACCTTACTGTACCCCATCCATACTCCAAGTCTCTCACACTCTTACCTCACCATTTAGTTTCAGTTATTCCACATATATCCACTTTATTAATTTAATTTCTAAATTAGGTTATAGAGTTGATAATTATGAGCTGTGATTGTCATTATTGGTCTGTGTTATCAAATGAAATTGCCTAAACTATTTTACAAATGAGGACAGAGTTACTGTATAATGATAATCAAGTGTTTCATTAGAATGGCAAACTGAATCCTACAGGCTGGAATTTGAAAACATAAGCCAAAAAACCAGAGTGCTTCTTTCCAAATGCAATTAATCTCTTATGGCATAAGCACCTCTTGTAGGTGGAGGTTTCATTGTTGTGATTACTTTGTGGCTGTATAGTGGAGTGCGTACACAAGGGCGACCTATGTCTCCTGTGTCTTTCCCCTGAAATCACCTAATCCACCATTCTATGGTTCTGCTTAAATTGAATGTTGTGGTTGTCTGTTCTTGATTCACTCTCACTAAATAAAAGGGAGATCATGTCACCTTTCACCTCCCTAATAGTTGGATGCATGTTGCTTGCCCTATGCATACAAAGGTATATACAGTAGTAGGTCTGCTTTACATTTTGTAGTAAGGTGTAAGGTAAAATGTCTAGGTGATCATCACTCAACTGAATATGGTTTGCATTTCATCTCTCAGATGCAATGATTCTCAAGAATAGATGTTAAAGCTTTGGAATTTCCCGGGTTCATTTGTTCTGTTATTCCCATCAGCAACAGAAATGAAGCTTGAGGAAGTCAGGCTAGCCAAGCATGAATATGTAACTGTGATATAGCTCTCATAATGTTTCACGTGTTACTTTTAATTGTCATACAAAACTGCGACACAGCCTTTTGTCTTTCATTGTACCTTTCTGTATTCATTTTAAACCAGTAATGCAGAACCAGATCTAATCAGTTTTAGTTTTGGCTTTAGATCCATTTGGACTAAAGCCATGGTCACACAGGAACTAATTGAGTAAAGTATGCAACTAAATTAATTTTATTCTACATACAATAATTTGAAAGTTTCTGAGGCAGTTATTTAGGAGATATGCAAATGATCATGTCTGTCATAAAGCAGAAGACTTCCAGCAATATTTGGGATCCATTGTATGCTAATATTACAGTATGTTTAATTGTACAAAATGTAATTCTCATTTTATGTTTAATTATTGTTATACCCAGTTTATTGATATTATTATGGATGAACTACTCAAATAATATCAAAAGCCCAGGTACAGTATACTTTGGATGTTGGTTTGACCACCTTCTGTTTACTTACAAACCCTGCACCCCCAGTACTCATGGACTGTGACTCATTGAGGCCTTGCTGTTAGGAAGTATGCTACATTGTGTAAGTAATCCAGTCTTTTGCCCTGTATGGCCCATCCATGACAGCTGGGTGCTTTGCCAGCTGTAAAGAGAGACCATGTCATCCGAGAGTGATGATCACTGCACCAACATGGTGACAGATGAGCAACAACCCTGGCAGTAGCTGATGGATCAAGGCGCTGAGCTCATGAATAAGCTGGAATTTTGTAACTGCAGTGCGGAGGTCTTGACTTCATCATAGTTGTGTGAGATGTATATGACCAAGGTTGAAATAAATTTGCCTTTCTCCACTCAGTCCATAGTGATGATGTGGATGTGACCCTGGATGTTGGGATGATGGAGAAGGAGTTGATTCAGAAAGGTAGCAAGCACACCATATGTGATGCTTTATGCAAGCCCTCAGAGAAGACCATGAGGGTATCCTCTCTGGCCATGGCATGTAGTCTATCTGCCAGTGGGGGAGGAACTACTGTGGAGCCTTTGGCTTTCATCAGCAGATCTCTGGCAGGTGCTCATGTATTTGACAATCTAAGGTGCTTCTTAAATACCATCAGTGCCTCTTCCTTTGCTGAGTACAGTAAACTCTCAGCTATCTGGTGCATTATCTAGCATATGCCATTATCCATCGCAGCAAATTGCTGACATCAATAAATTCCCTGGGAAGCCCAAATATCAAAAGCTGCATCAATCATCATCTTAGCACCCAAATACATTTTCCTAGCAGCTTAATTGGTAACTTGGAATTCTAGCTTACAACTGGGGGCTTCATTTTGTTCATTTTCCCATATGAACAGATTCAGACAGATGCAAGCAGTGTATGTTTTATATCTGCATTACAAATTACTGTATTACTTTTACTTCTGTACAGTATATTAGTGTTAATACTGTGTATCTGATCATGTGATTTGAGGATTGAATGTATTTCTGTATTTACTGGGGATCATTATTACTAAAAAAAAATGAACAAATGTATCTTACTGAGTTCAGCTCATACACTTTCAATATTGCAAAAAGAGACTTTGTATTTATACACAGGATCAGCATGCAATGATTAACCCTACATATCATCATCACCATTGTTCTTATGAAACAATAGCACCAGGCCCATATTTATGCAGTAATCGCATCCCACTTGCACTCTTCCATTACTGGATTGAGAGAGAGAGAGAGAGGGGGAAAGAGAGAGAGGAAAACTACTGTAATTCTTCCATCAGTCACACAAGGCTCAGATTTGCCTGTGTGGGTTTACGAGGTCTGTTCAGAAAGTATCCAACCTTAGGCTCTAAAAAAATAAATAGCCACCCTGTTGATCTAGGACAGTAATCCCCTCAAAGTAGCTCCCTTCTGACTTGATACACATAGTCTAGCATTCTTTCCATTGCCTGAAACATTTTTCAAAGTTGGTTTTTGATATGTCTTACAGGTGCTTAATTGCATTCATCATGATCTCTTCTCTTGGATGAACATTGCACAAGATAATATGTTGGACTGTGCAAATCACAGTCTAGACTTTCTGAAGACTTTCATCACTGGAGAAGAGACTTTGGGTGTACGGGTATGTCCCAAAAATCAAAGCGCCGTTGTCCCAGTGAAAGCATGCACAGTTGCCTCAGCCAAAAACAGGACGACAGGTCTGCAGCAAGGTGAAATGCATGTTGGCAGTTTTTTGACAACCGTGATGTTGTGCATCATGAATACGCACCAGAAGGTCAGACTCTCAACAGACATTACTACCTCGACATTTTCCGTTGTCATTGTGATGCAGTTCGGCGGAAGAAACCAGACCTTTAGAATGCTGCAAGTTGGAAGCTGCATCATGACAATGCCCCTGCCCATTCTTCTCACCTGATTCAGGAATATTTTGCCAAGCACAACATCCTGCAGGTCCAGCAGGTTCCCTACTTGCCAGACATAGCTCTGTGCGACTTTTGGTAATTCCCCAAGCCAAAAACTCCACTGAAGGATTCCCGATTTGAGTCGAGAGAAGAGAGCATGACAAATGCGACAAAGCACCTGCAGGAGATACCGAAAACCGAGTATGAAAAATGTTTCAGGCAGTGGAAAGAATGCTGGCTTATGTTTGTCAAGTTCAGAAGGGGCCTACTTTGAGGAGGTTAGTGTCCTAGCCTGATAGGTTAGCTATTTATTTTTTTTTTAGAGCCTAAAGTTGGATACTTTCTGAACAGACCTTGTATGTGAACTTTCTCTTGGTCACTGATAAGTGGCAGGGTGGGGTGAGGGATGCATCATGTATTATTGTCTGCTTTTATTTAAGTTTCTGTCTTTTGCTTTCATTTATAATCTTTTGTTGTGACTCCAAAATGAATAAGAGAAAGGTATTGAAGTAACAGGAGGAGGAAAGGAAAAAAGAAGAAGAGAAAAGTGGGAGAAATACAGAGATGTGGAGAAAAGGGATATGGATAATGTTGTCATCTGTCAGTGTGAGCTTTATAATGGAAAAACATATCCCTGTTTACATAGGACTGGTTGGCATGGTACCCCTAGTTTAACAAATGGCTGTATAAGCTGATTCCTGTATGAACACATACCGAGTATGCATGGAGGGTCAACTGTATGTGTGTTTTTTGTAACTAACTTTTACACTTGTTTCAGATCACTTTACATAGCACTGTAGGTGTATGCTGGTGGTAGTCCAACACTGACCCTTCATTTTCATATAGGTTATGTTCTCTGTTATACAATCATTCATTTGACAAGCACATTTTTGTAAACATAACACCTTGTAACATTGGAACTCCCCTGTACAGTACATTGACGTTTTATAATGCTTATTACAGTATTAAGGGGTGTTTTTCTGTTTCAACAGTTGTATTGTACAGCTCCTTGGTTTTATAGGGGGTTGGACCCATTTTGGGGGCTCCATCAATACTTCATCTTCCAGTACCCCCGTGGCTGTTATACGTTGGATAATTGAGAGTTTACTGTACTGTGTACAGGGGGATACCCAGCCAGTTGGTGATGAGTCTGCATTTATCGTAAAGTTTTGCCTTTGTGATGTCTCCAAGCTTTCCATTTGATGGAATCGTTGGTAGTGTTAGGTGAACAGGAGGTTTCCTGCTTCTGTGCCTGATTTCCTGCCAAAACATTCTTTTGGCAAGATCAAACCTGTTTCATTTAAGCTTACCTCAACATTGTGTTGGTGGAGCTCCACTCTTTGAACAAGAGATCTTTGACATTTTTGGAGACATCGAGGCTGCCTGTCCATTTCCCCACTCCTGGAGAGTGGGAATGACTGATATGTGGTGGACCACTCCCATTATTATTATTTGGCCATGTCTCATTCCCTGTGGAGGTGTACATGCCTCCTCTTTTACACTGCAACAATTGCCATCAGTATCTGTACACATGGCTCACATGTCACAACAAGACTCACTGCTCTATTTATAGTGGTTTTCATCCTTTCCAGCCTGCCAAGAGGCTGCCTTATAAATGTGACTCTTGATTCTATATATATTTGGGAGTGGGGGGGTAGGATGACAAACTGGTGTCTAGGCTTGTGTCATTTGTATCAACCTGTGTAAGGGTAACGTTTCCTCTGGAGAGATCAACACAATGTTGTGTGCATTGCATCCCTCGGCTTATTGCCCAGTGTCACTGCCCAGGTCTGGTCTGCTGGCTTCCAAATTTTTCTGGGTTCATGGGTGAGGGAGGATTGTACAAGTAGTTATGCCACCTGTGTTAACTGCTTAGTGTTTCACCTCTACTCTTTACCAGGCAGGTGTGAGGGCAGTTCCCAGAACAACTAACTACTTTCCTCATAGCCCTGTGCCATGGTGTGGAACAGTGAGTGTGCAGCAGCTTTCAAAGCCTACAGAGCTTCATGCTATCATTTCCATGCACACAGGCAGAGCTAGTTTTTAAGGGAGCAGGTCTGTTGTACCTGTTCAAAATACAGGTGAACCATAAAAATTGTTCTTGGGCAGCCTATGCTTTTTCTGTTAACTCCTCTACTCCTCTATCCCAGGATTGGAAGCAGGACACAGAAGATACAAGGGAAATATTCACCAAACCCACCAGTGCTGAGGATCAATGGAGATACAGTATATCCTTCAACTTTGCGAACTTTAACTTTGCGAATCACCAATTTTGTGAGGTAGTTCCAAGTCATTTATTTTTTAA